>APFE031631164.1:59985-84145 GCA_000404065.3 Pinus taeda
AATGAAGGAATATAGATGAGGGGATAGGTAGTGATGTAAACAGGGGTTTCTAGCTCTAATGATAGGTGATGGGAAGAAACAAAGGGGTTTAGGGTTTTGTAGAATAAATAGAGCAAACTAGGGTTTAATTTTAATCATGAAGAATGGCTCTTATGACTTTCATGTGCAAGCAAAGAATGAAGGTGAGGAGGGTAACTTACTTGGAAAGAGGAAAAGAGCAGACAATTTGATGATTTTTTGAAGTTATGGAGGGTTTGGAGGTTTGCTGCTCAACGCACAACGCCCGTGTTAATTTGAACTGCACAACATTTCTAGACGCACAGTGCGTGGCTCTACACGCATCACCTTGTCCCCAACACGCAGTGCGAACCTATTCTTCTCAGAAGCGCAGTGCTGCTTAGCCAACGCACAACGCCAATCTTCTTTTTCCCAAACTCACTCGAATTTCGCCTTTTCTTCTCACCTTTGGACTCCTTGCTTGCTAAATGAACATAATGATTTTAGAAAATGAAATGTAAGAGTTTAAATAGGAGTCCATTTTGATTTTTTACTTTTGAAAAACCCACTTTCAAATGTTTCTTGTCCTTTTCAAAACTTTGCTTTTAAATTCCTTTTCTCATTGTCTTTGCAAGTGGATAAATGCTCAAACTGACTTGATTTTTGCAGTGTTGGTGTGTCTTGCAGCAGGGAGAATTCTTCTGATGCAGCTGAGACCCATTATGACATATATAAACTTAAAATTACATAATAAATACAACAAATTCAAAATGCTTTGTTTTCACCTCAAAAACATGTTTTTGAGGTGAAAATTACATTAGGTTCCAAAAATAAAAATTTCAATAGTTGTGACTTTCAAGCCATCATGTTTGATTTATTGATCATCCTCATACCCTTGCTGACCTTTATTGGCATTTGAAAATCAGTTTCTTGACCTTGGTAATGAAACCCTAGACCTAATGAAATCAAACCCTAGGACCTAATGAAATGGATTGCAGATTGTTTATGAACCATGATTGAAACCAATACGAAGGAGGATCAGCAAGTATAGTCTATGAGGGAGGAGTTGAAGAGAAAACAACCGTCAGTGGATACATATATCATGACCTAATGGAGTGATGAAAAATTTACAATATGGGACTCCTACTATGAAAATGAAAAAGAGTAGATTTTGATCCCTGATGGAAGTATGAAAAGACTGACACTAACAGGCTACTTGTAATTCTGCTTGTTGATTGGATTTCTCCTTAGCTAATTGTTGTTCCAACAACAGAATCTTTTGTTCCTTTTCTCTAAGTAGAATTGGACCTATGTCACTTTTTCAATAATTGTCATAGCAAAGGCTCATGAAAATTGCGACAGTCTTGTGAGGTTTCCAAATGGGTCCATGGGCGAGTCTTTCCATACAATTTCCATTGGTTCATTGTCGGGGGTTTTAATAGCTGCAACATCTAGCTTCCTCTTCTTCCTCTTTCTCTTAACGACAACTTGGTGAGCAGGACTATAAAAGACATCTAATGGAGGCAATTCCTCAATTCTCAAAATAATTTCTAAAGTGGGGGTGGCAGGAATGACCTCAACATCCTGAGTGCCTACAGTTTTCTCCAATATTATTTCTTGAGTTGACTTTTGTTGTGGAGTCTGTATCTTAGATGTTTGTTCATTTGTATGAAGCTTCTTGTTGAAATTCTCCCATTCCTTTTCCAAATCAATAATTGGGGGTTTCGCTGACTGAGTGGAAGTAGAGTGAATTTCTACCTATTTCTTTGCCGGGGTTTGCTCGGCTATTTCTTCTATAGTTCCGGTTGTGTCCCTTTTAGACTCTTTATTTTTATTTCCTCCCCCATTTTGAGACTGCTACTCTAAGTGCTTTGACTCATGAGTAGATCTCTCTTGGGTCTCTGCTTCTAAATTTTCTTCAGAATTTTCTTTGGATCTGTCCTCCAAGCTTACACTGGGATTTGGCTCCCTTATTGGTTCAATCTGTAGTAGGTCCAATGGGACCTTCTTTAATCTCCTCTTTTTGTACACGTGAAAAGATTCAACATCATCTAGGGCGAAAAGTAGTGATGTCATATGTGTCACATCTGAAAATGTTTCTTTTTGTAGGAAGAGGTCATCAAAGGCATCTTCCACATGGGGGAATGGTTTCACTTTTACCATAGTAGTGAAGTCCTTAACAGTGCCATTTGGGTCATACTGCCTTCCTGGGAATGTAGCTAATTTTAGAGATTTCATAATCTCTACCTCTTTGCATGCATGTCCAAAATCATGTAGTGCAAACGCACCACATTGCAACGAACATGTAGGCTAAATGGCCTTCCCCTGTTCTTTCAACCCTTTTCTCATCCCACCTTCCCCTGCCATTTGGTAGGCTATCTCCCTGACCATTAAATTGTCAAAGACATAGTATGGGAGGACATGCGATGAAGCAATGCTCCAAAATACTCTAATATAGGTAAATGTCTCCTCCCCAAACCATCTGGCTACAGGTAAAATATCTACTTCAACTTCTCTGGAAAACCTAGGGGTGGTTGTGTCATAGACTTTTTTATGGATGGGCAGCATAACTCCTTGACAAATCTTGTAAAAATGGGGGTGAAACTGAGACTCCCACAAACTCTTATGGTACACATGGATAGGAAGCGGGGTTTGCACAATTCACTTCCATCCCATAATAGGAAATTTAGAGCTAAAACAGATTGCATCCATTACAAAGGCACTCATGAAAAATGGGTGATAAACCCTTAAAGAGGGACTCCTCTTTCTCCAAAATTATCAGACAAAATTTGAGCCCAATTCATTATTGTTGCGTTCACAACTGCTTCTATTAATGGTAGCCACTCTAGGGAAAATTTGGTACTATTGGGCTTACTAAACAATGTACATAGCATGGCTACTGCAAAAATATAAGGGGGAGAAATAGATGTCGTAGAATACATACCCATCTTAGCCATTTGATCTTGCTTTCGTTTTCTATCCAGGACCACGTGACATCTGATGGGTCTTCATTCTCCTTAGCAAATTTCTTGAGGAACTGTTTATTGTAGAGCTTTTATGGCTCTGGTAGATTGTACATAAGTTGTAGTTTGTTTGCTAAAAAAGATCCCATAACCCCATGCCTTCTATTCTTCAACTCTCTATCCAAGGCATCCACCACATCAATTATCCAATTGACAATATCTGTGTATGGGATTATCTTCGACCTTGTGGCTATGCGGTGTAGAAACAAGCATGTTGTCTTGAAGTAAGAGGCGTCAGAGGAAATATGAGCATCAATTGTGGCCTTTGCTACCAGAGGCCTTGGTTTCTCTTCTTCTAACAAATAATACATGGCTTCCCATGTTGAAGTTCCTCTGTCTCTACTGCACGTAGTATCAGAGAATAGACAGAGCATTTTTTACTTTTCATACGTGGCTTCCTTTCCCTTCTTTGCCATTGCTCCTAACGACTCTTACTGCAGATTTTTCCTAAAATGAAGCAAAGTAGAAGCTATCAGATAGACACAAACGGGAATTAAAATAAGAATGAATGATACAGATAACCTTGAAAAGGTGACAAGAAAGGAGTTTTAGTTAAAAGCATATGAAAAGGTGACAAGAAAGGAGTTTTAGTTAAAAGCATATGAAAAGATATCGTATCACGTCAAGCCACTTTTCAGACATAAATTCCATTAACCCATAGTAAATTCCCACTGATGATTTGTTATCGCTACCTTTATTGCTCATTAATGTTTCGCATCGTAAAATGAGAAGATTTTTTTTTAAGGTTATGAGCTTTGATTTGCAAAAATGCCAATTTTGTGATTGCGGTGCAATATCGCAAATCGCATTATCACATTTTGATTGTGCACTTTCTTTAAAGTTCCTTTGGTTTCTGTGGATGCAAGATGCCGAACGTTTTTTATTGTTTATTAAAGCATAGCTTGTTTAACGAGATTTACCTTAGAAAGCCTTTTTCATTTACGTAACGAATTTAAGTGTTACTTTATAACATAGACTCCAATCGGGTCCGGACTTTTTATCGCATTCTTGAAGTGAATCTGTCAAGGTACTAAATAGGCATGTTGGCAACTGAGGAACACTAGAGACCCACTCCAATTCCAAACATCCTTAGCTCATGCATTATTATCTGGACCCCCTATTAAATCCATTAGTCTCATCTTGTAATTTATGATGTGTTAAAATAAGCTAATTAGAGTATGAAGGATCTACTATCTTTAACGAAGGGTTGTACACTAAAATCAATGGGACCCATAAGTCTAGTACAATACGTCTAAGGGGAAGACTTCATTTCAAGAAGAGGTCAAACAAATATTCCAAGGTCCTACTAGTGTGTCACCAATTTTTGTAGCTTCCACAACAACCCCAAAATTTTCCCCTTTTCAAAAATTTGGAGCACCCCAGACTAAACCCTATTTTCATCTTTTGCCTATTGGTTTGTAAGGGTTTTCCTCTCTCTCTACCTATCTAGGTTTTCCTTCAAAATCAGAAAACTCTACCCTATAAACCTAAACGTTAAGTCTTCCTCCTAGTTACTAATCGCATGCCGAAATTACAAACTGAATGTTAAGCTCGTGACCTGCAACCTCTTGCTAAGGTTGCATAGTCATATCCTATACCTACAGTGAGATCTCACTGGTTGTGTGAATTATGATTATGCAACCTTTCTTACCTAAGTTGCATGTGATCTCAAATTTAACGCAAATCATACTGTTGACCCTCTCTATATCATTAGGTCACATCATACTCACACTCCTCTCATGCAACCTTGAATACACATGTGATTTTGAGACCTTCCCCAGTCTAGTCACATGCAATGAGAATACTTCGCACTTCTTCCTTATGAATCCTCCTCCTAGGCTAGTCACATGAAATCAAGCCTTTGTGCTTTCTCACCTTGTGACTTGTCCCCCAAGGTTGGTGGCGTGCAACCTATTTCTCTGTTTATTTGTTCTATTTGAATACCCCTCACATGTGTTGGAGGTTTTATATATTACTGTTGCCCCCTCTACTATTTTAGTGTCTCCTATCACTAAGCAGGTGAAATCTGCTCTAGCGATCGACGACGATGTGTGACCTTACCAAGTATGTGACGATTTTCATTCCATATCAAAATATTGTCTTCTCTCTATGCAAAATTTCATTGGCCCTGTCTCTCACCCGTAGATCCATCGCCTTAGCTATGCTTTTGTAAGTGACACTCAACAGAGTAATTGGATGCCACCTCCTATAATGTCTCTAGAAGAATTCTTCGGAATAAGCTTAATCAATCCTTGATTAAGAGTCTCTTTTGGACAACATGTGGAAAAGGCATAAAATACCAAGCCACAGAAGTAATCCCCTACATTATCCCACATTGCCTTGTAGAATTCACAAGGCAATCCATCCATCCCATGGGATTTCCCATTCTTCATTGAGCATAAAGTAGAAAAAATCTCATCCTTTGTAAACTCCCTATCCAATCTATCATGGTCGACAACCGAGACCTTGTGTGGGACCACCCAATAGAAAGCATCCCTAGCAGCCACAACTGAATCTGAAAATGGGTAGGGATAAAAAAATATTCTTAAAATTATCACCAAACATACCTTGAATCTTAGTCGGATCCTCCTCAAGTGAACCATCAACTCTACATAGACCAAGCACCCTGTCAGCTACTACTTTTTTCTGGGGAAAAGAAAAGAATAACTTGGAGCCCTCATCCCCTTCCTGAATCCGCTACAAACGGGCTCGAACCCGAGCTCCTCTAGCAAAATATTCCTCCTCTCTATGCACCACCAACTCCAACTAAGCTGCATCCTCTTGAAGAAAAGGGTTAAGTAAATCCTCCTCTAGGAAGATACGAACCTCCTTCAGCTTCCTTCTAGCCTCGTGAAGCTCTTGTCTATGCTTGCAAGCTATCATATGCCCCCAACCTCTCATGAACTTGACAGTTCTTCGAATATAACATTCCCACCACAACAACCAACCTCTATCCCCAATGGGTCGAGGGACAAGGTTCCAAAATTGATGCAGCAGGGCACAAAAGTCAAGGGAATCCAAGTGAGAGATATTTAGCTTGTACAAATACAAGTGTCTATCACCTCTATCGTATGACCCTATGTCTTATATAGCTCAACCTTCAAGCTCATATGCCATGTCTTTTTCACCTCACTTTACCCTCGCATCCTTGGAATTCCAATCCCTCTCACTCACCTTATCTCCCTTGTCTATCTCGCCCCATTCTGGTAGGCCCTCTCTTTGTAAGATCGACACCGTAATTGAATGGGGCATTAGCACCCTTGTTTCAAGTCACCATTCATAGGATATATTCTTATTAAATTTTCACCTCACGAATCTATCTATCTAGACTATAGTGTAACTTGTTATTGTTCTGTATTTTTTAGGTTGAGGGAGTAAACACATAGGACAACAATAAATCCACTTTGGAAGATGAGATCTAGCCCTGCCAACTTCAGAGAGGGATATCTCTATAAAATTTAGATATGTTTGATGTAAATTTTAGGCTAGTTATTACTGTAACGATTGTTTCTTATTGGATTTCTTAGATAATTAAATTGTTATAATTCCATTGGGCTATGGAGTCTAAAGATTAACTAGATCTCCATCAAATTTTGGAGTTTCACATGGCAAGCTAGGTTGCACTAGTTGGATCTTTCAAAATTTTAAATGAATTGTGAAATAGAAGAAATGTAAGATTCAGTAGAAACTAAGGAGCAATGAAGGATTCCTTAATTTGACTTCAGCATAAAACATATAAATTACGAACAACCAGAATAGGGTGTTCTGTATAACATATCTTATTCATCACAATTTTTGTTATGTAATTAAAATTTTCAGAAATGGCAAAGAAAAGAGACAATTATTAAACACATAAGAAAAACATCACCATTTCGTACACAACATGAATCCTGTCAAATTTTCCCTGTATTATTGATGCTTGCAGAAACTTTGAAAAATTACAATTTGCAAAAGAAATTATATTCAACAATCAACCCTTAATACTTCAAACAATGAATTATTTATAAAAATAATTACAAAATAATTGTCTCAACTATGTATTATTAGCGTTATCCTAAACAATAAAATCGATCTTTTGTAGAATCATAGGCAAGGTGGACAAATGCATGAAGAGGTGGCTTTGTTTTGCTGGATTCGGTTGCTGAATCAACCTATAATTGTGTTGTTCTGGCTATTGTGTTGGTCAATGTGTTGGCTGATATCTTACTATGTTCGAGTTGCCTTTAATCCAATAAATCACATAGTTCCTCCCACCTTTTTTCATCTGGAATAGTTAACTTAATTACCCTTCGGTAAATATCATCAACCTCAATATACTTTGCAAATGTTGGCTTTACTATGAAAACATGTTTTACCACATTTTGGATAAAGAAGTAATTTCCCATTGTCTCTAAGAATGCTCTAGCTATCATGCTGCATTTTATACCACTGAATTTAACACTTCTTTTGGCCACTTCATCTTTAAAACATAATCTTCTTGAGTAATCAGTTTGTCATTAATCACATATATGCTAGGCAATCCTTTCTGAATTAATGCTTCAATCCTGTTGAAAAACATGTTCACTCATTGCTCTAGTGTTTCACATTTCTCCTCCAATTGATCAATGATTTTTATTTTAATCAAAACTTTCTTGACCTCTAAGATGGTGGCAGTCCTGTCACTAATTCCTAACTGTTCAAGTTCATACTTATTCTTTGAATTCAGGAATTTGATGATATTGGAGGCTTCTGTAGGCATGTCTCCCAGCTTTTCCCTTACTTGAACAATGGTTTTAGTGGCTTTTTGTATCAGTTCTTTTTGTTCAAAAATGATTTGGATACATGGCCAAATCTCAATCATGGAGTCCAAAATACCCATCCAAATGATTTCCTTGGCTTGGGCCAAGGTTTGACCAATTGATGTATCCTTCTCCACCTTTTGTAACCTCTCTAGCAACCTTTGTGACTTCTGCATTTCAACTAGATGAGAAGCTTCAGTTCTGGATTTCTATTCTTGCAGAGCTTTAAGCTGCCATTCAACTTATTAATTTCTTCTAACTAGATTGACATATTCTCAAGTGTTTTTGTCACCTGTTCAACAATTTTAGTTTGAGTTGAAGAAGTTTCTGCAGTTGATGTTCCTGTAGTTGGGATTTGAGTGATGGGTATAGCATCCAGGGGGACTATGGCTACCCTTTGACTCTGTTCTTTCTCTTTGATAATTTTCTCCATTTCTGCCTCCATCTGTCTGATCTAAATATTCTGCTCTATGATTAGCTTCATCATGTCAGCGTTCTGTGTCTCATTTTCTTCAATATATTTATTGAAGGGATCCTTTGTGGCTAGGAGTTTCGACAGCTTTCTTCATGCTGCAATGTCAATATTTTTCTTCTTGATGATCTCCTCTACAACATTTATATATTTAGGACCATATCCTATCTTTACTACCAAATCTTCCAAAGATTTGATGCTATTATCCTTTGCTAAGGAAGATACCTTTTCCATTTTTAACTGTGATTGAATGTTTGCATATGAAACCTGCAATTTAGACAATGACATGGTAGTATTATTTAAGGTAGAGGAAATCATCTCACCAGTCTATTTATGTTGGCATTATGATACAGTTGTTGTCCTTGATGGCAACTCACTCAGATGATAGTTCATAGTGCAGCAAGTCAACAACAAAGGATTGCAGATCAGACTCCAAAGAATGAAGAAAGAGAGGTATACGCTGGTTCACTTTGTCCAAAAAGTGTATACACACGGGTTAACAGAACAAAAGAAGCATATAACATATACACACACTTTCACAAGAGGAAAAGCGCATACATGTTGGAAAACTAAGTTTTTGGTCCAAGGTATTTGGTCCGATGTATTTGGTCCAAGGTATTGACCCTAGGTATTTGGTCCAAGGTATTGATCCTAAGTGGTTTTGGTCCAAGGTATTGAGAAAGGCCTAATAGTATATAAGGAGGAGAAGATCATTAGGCCAGGAGGGCAAGCAATAAGATTTTAAGGAATACTTCTATCTGAAGTATATTTTATGTTGCAGGGTTGTGTTTGGGACTGGATCTAAAATATTTATGTGCACCTTGAGTTCAATGTTGGACCAGGATCATGAGACATGAAATAACTTATTCTTGAATGATCTGATATTGGTTGAAACTAGATTTGATGTTTTGCACATGTTTTACTCGTTATCCATCAAGATCTAGGTTTGTCTAAAGTCTGGAATTGTAGCAAGGTTTGAAGTCAATATTTACAGATTTGTACGCAGGTTTGTTTCGGCCAAAAAGTGTATACATGCAGGTTCGGTTCTTTCAAGTAGCGTATACAAAAGAAAAGCTTCTTTTTCAGATCTAACTGAACTATCCGATCAAATCTGTTATTTTACTATTGTATGTCAATGAAGTCTTCTTAGATCTAAATGTAAAAATTGAATACATAAGGAGGATGGCATTTGATTGATTGATTGTATAAGTGAGAAGTGATCTATGTCCCTGCCTGTGTAAAGCTCTGAAAGTTGGCAGTAGATATTCAGTATATTGATATTTGGTACAGACTTGATTCAAAAGTTTATGTTTGTAGTAGTTTTTGAAGGTATATGTAGGTTCAATTAACGGAAGTAGCGTATACACGCAGTTTGGGTGTAGCCAAGTAGCGTATACATTCTAATGCATGACTTTTGAGGTTACTGTTGGTTCTGAATGATGATGCAGGGTTATGGGTTCAGTACAGTGTTCTGATGTCAGTGATCTGATTGTTCATATTAATTGAATATTGGTTGATGCAGTTCAAGTGTAAAAGCTTTGATGGGTCTAGTGTGAAAATTTGATGAAACGTGGCCTTCAGATTGTGGTGTTGTGATCCAAGAGTATCCAATTTGAAAATTCATGAAACGTGGTCTCTGGTGGAAGAGTGGAGTTTTCTATGGCTGGCACTAGTAAACATATTGGCTAGTGCAAGAGATAGGGGTTTGTAGCTCCCTTCCAGTAGAAGCTAGAGAACGAGAGAAGGTTGTAATCTTTTGCAGGTAGAAGCCTGCATACTGCTATGAATCTGCACTAGTACAAGATTGTAAACAAATTTTCTTATTATTAAAAGAAGACAGAGATGACAGTAACAGGTGGTTTTTACCCACATTGGGTTTCCACCTTAAATCTTGGTGTTAATGTGTGTTGCTTATGTGTGATGCTTTATTTTGCTTTTACTGCACTACCTAATAAATCTCTAATATACTCGTTTAAGCTCAACACATGATAAATTGTCTAAATTAGAAGTTCTCTACATCTTTTTTTGTCAATTATATCATGTCATGTGTCCTTTAGTGATTGGTCCATGTCACCTAGTGCTAACATCTTCTAGCCATCGTCATTGTTGATGTGATCTCACCACCATGGTTTTCACCTCACCATTTGCCATTTTTCCTACCATATATGGTTTTGTTTCATCTGTATCATTATGTGCATGCCACTTTGCTAGCTACAAAACTCAAGCATGTTTTTCTAGGTGTGTAGATCTAAGTTGTTGAGCATTTGTTCGATGGTATATTGGACAACCACGATCAAAATGTGGACCCCCCTCATTGCTTGAACGTTATTGGGGGGGTGGTGGGGTCCACTATTTTTCATTTGTGAATGATAAACCCCTTCCGCTTTCGCCACTACACATCAATATCTGACACGGATTAATTGGTTGTGGATCAAACGAATGACCATGATTAAAATGTGGACCCTCCCATGTGTTTGACATTTAACACAGTGGGGGTGGGGGGGGTGTGTTTCTGCCATTTGGATTATAGCACAACCAATCTACCCAAAACCCTACACCTTTTACTTCCAAGTTTGGGGAAACTCCTAACTGCTTCTAGATTTGAAGAGCGTCCAAAACTAATGCCAAATTTGGGCCCTGAGACCTTGAACCTTGACCTTTTGGCATGCAAACTTTGACCAATGATATCTTCTGATCCTGGAGGTAATTTTTAGACTTCAATATACCATTGGAAAATTCTTCTTAAGCCTTATCCATATATGCTACTTGCATAAGCATATGAGAAGATATTCTATTCTAACCTTAGCAACCTTTATCAACATCTTTGACATGTTTGAAAATCCACTTGTGACATTACTTTATAAAAATCTCCATGAGACTACCTTTGACATCAATGGCATCATATTTCTAACAATTTCAATGATATTTTTCATCCAATGTAAACAAATTTGGCAACAATGAAAACATTTTTCAACAAGGTTCCGTGATAGAACCATGCTCGGACTGATCCCTCTCCACTACCACACTCATATCACATTCATAACACACTAGGTCAAAAATGGTGGCCGGTGAAAGGGTTTTGTGGTGAGAACTATGATTGGATCAATAAACATTGTTGACATGCTCATCTCATGTCTGTCATACAATAACACTCACTAGTGATGGGTATTGGGTGGTGGCCCAGTGGGAAGAGTTATGTCACTCCTAGTTCTACCTTGATCCTTTTGGTGTCGTCCCCACCCACACCCATATAAATTTAAGATTTGTCTTATGATGTCCCAATGACATATCCATATATAATAAAGATTTCAGCTAGTTGGGTTTATAAAATTGGAAGTGAGATCATTCTCTACCAACATCTTAAGGCTTATATCTCAAGCGCTTGAGACTCTAAACCCTCAGCATTGGCATGATAACTAGTACAAGGGACATATTGAGCTATACATATTTTTACAGACCTTAACAATCATCTAGATCAAAACAAACACATAGATTATCCATTCCAACATGAACATGATAATAGACAACATCATCCAGACATGTATTAGATTCATGAACACTCAAGATATCATTACAATAATGAGCATAGCAGTGATCCTCATAGCTTAGACATTAATTTACATTTATAAGACACATTTTTTGCACCATATACAACATGACCAATTCATCACAACCCATAATAGAGTATGCACAAGCAATTTACACTTATCTGTGTGATTGAATATGAATAGCAATTGAAGGAGGGACTTCAACTCACCACCCAACCATAGGCCAGCCACACTACAATTATTTCTTACATCCAACCACCCCTGAGCTAGATCCAAATTTTGAGGGGACGCATATCTAGGGACATTCACACCCATGGCTTGATTCACATAACTAAGAGGAGGAGTCCATTTTCTAGGTGGTTTCATTGTCCCAATGAAAGCACCACATTGACTCACTTTGTATTTGGTTAAAGCACAAGACTTCACTCAATATCAAATGAGTTCTATCTCAGTTCTATGTGGTGGAATCACTAATTTTGGTGGTCTAACAACCACTTCTCATGGAAAGTACCGTAAGGTTCATAGTCCAATTTCTAGGTGGTTTTGCACCTCGAGGAAAGCACCATAGTAACCTAGATTTCCTTTTCCTAGTGGTTTGACAATCAGGAAACAAGAACCATGTGGTTTCACAGCCCCAAGGCAAGCACCATAGTGATCTATTTTTCCACTGAGCTCCTCATTAATTAATCAGGCTTAGACATATCACCCAGTGGCCTCAACACAATTACAAGGTATACTTTCTCAATCTACAGAGCATAGGTTCAGTTCACAAATGTCTTTCTCCTTCTAGTATACATGTCAATAGGTTCGAATAGAGTTCCTCTCTAGCATCTTCACCTGGAACTCCCTTATTCCTCGAACTCTAGTGTTCTTCATGTTCTCTATGTAGTAACTTCTACGCCAATCCCCATTTTTTCTTCTCCAAAATTAATAGAAGACTTAAGAATGAATTATTACCCTCCTAGATTTTCCCTCACCATGACAACCTTTTGGTCCGCAACCCCTTTCTCTCCATATTTTATGAGGAGAGAGGATGGTATGGAACCATCCTCTGCTCAGGCTACCCACTCCATCACTTCAACACTAGTCGATGCAGACCATCCCATGGTTAGTTGGGTAGTTATGACTTTTAGGGGTGGTTCGTATGGCCCGCTCTTGGCACACCATAGGAAAACCAACCTGTATGCAATAGGCTCACCACAACCCTCCAGACATGCAACACATACTCAACATCCCTTCTTTTAGAACTTTGGATTTGTGTGTCTCTCCAGTCATGCCATCCAATTAAAATTCACATCTAATTTATTTGATGTTTATAAATAATGTCTTAGCCATCCATGGCCTCCATGCTAGCATTACACAGTCACAGTTTTAACATTACAACAACAAGGGAAACGTGAGGGATGCTAAAGAGGGAATCATAGACATCCCCACATAAAGTTTCTTTCTTTCTTTTATTTTCAATATTTCTTATTCTTCCAATGCACTTTGATATACATGAAACATTTATTCCTACATTACAAAGGTTTTAGTTTTTTAAAAGATCAATTCATGAATTGCATTTACGCAAACGTCACTTCATCATATAACTTTTTCTTTTGGGACATGCAAAAATCGTAATTGGAAGTTAATTGAAAAAGACATGTATTTCATGGGAAAATGAGATATTTGATTTTCCTTACATCATATCAACACCTTCTCCCTTTTATATTGAGACTCCTTTAATGTGCCATGAATTGCCCTCGAAGGGTGCACAAAGCACATAATAGTTTTGAAAATCCCACAAATATAGAACCCAATAGAGAGAAATCAATCTAGAATAATTAGATTATGCGGAAAAAAAAGAGTGATATTTTATGTGTAGAGGTGCAAAATGTGTGGAGGAATGGAATGTGGGAGGTTCTTCACAAAACAATGTTAAACAACAAAATAAAAGGATTAGTGCAAAGGGGTAGGGTGTGCTAGAGTGTATAGCATAGTTTTGAAAGAATGGATCTCCTCACAAGTTTTAAAAATGACAAGTATGAGGCACTTCATGAACCCTTTTTAAACATAGTAAAATATGAACATATAATGGATTAGTGTGAAATGGGAATAAATAAAAGATGGTTCTTTACAAAGGATAAATTAGAAATTAAAGGTGAGACATGTAAATTAATCAACATAAAAATTTTCTTGATTTTAAAATAAAAAATGAACATTACTATCTACTTGAGCCATAACATAAAATTGTTAGTATACTACCATATAGGGGATGATAGGCTATAAAATATATATGAAAATGAAAAAGCTAGAGAGTTATATGCTTCCAAAATATCTCGAATCCTATGAAGTGGTTTCCACCTTAATAGGGTATGTAGTGGATGTAGTATTTTCTCCAAGGCCAAACTTCAATGACAAGTGGACCTCTATGCATCCCATTTTTCTATGCATGGTCTTCATTCGAAGCTATAATTCATTAATCATTAACATAATTTCATCCTTGCAATCATTTCTCTCTAGGAGCACCTTTGTTGGTAATGTTTTTAGATTCCAACAGAGGCCAATTTTGTGAATATATTCATTGTGACATCCTTCGGTGTGCCCTATGTTAGGAACCCATGTAGAAACATCATTGAGAATAGCATATTCAAATAAAAAAAGCCATTTTTGGGGCATCTTTCAGCTCTACCTCCTAAATTTCATACTATATTTCATGAGGAATTTGAGTGTGAAACAATCTAGTGGAGGATTCTACTTTGAAACTGGAATGTGAGACACCACGAATTGTCTGGCTACCACCTCCCAATGGATTTTATCTTAATGGTGAGTCAGTGCAAGGGTAGGGGAATGACAATGGGATAGGGATTAATTCAAGGGGTGGTGGTGGCATTGAAGATTTCTTGGGCATGGCAAAGGAAATAGGACAAGAGTAATCAGGAATAGGAACCACCCAAGAGAAGTCATTGGTGCGGAGTAGGAGTAATCAAAGAGATGGTTAAATGAATAACCTGACATCTATAGCTTAGTCCTCTTTGGAATATTGAAGAGGGGAAGGAATCTTCTAAGAATAAAAGCAGAGAAATTGGGAGGCAAAAGCTAAAGAGATGGAATGTTTTTTGTGGATGGAGGGAGTATAAAAGAGAAATGGAGCTCCATCAATGTTGATTCCAGGGATGTAAATAGTTGCACTATGAAGTTGGCTAGAGTAGGATCTTGGTATTGGATATGCATGAGAGAAAGATTACCTAAATTAATGTTCCTCATTAAGCTAGTATACAATGAGGTGATGGCAGTCATATCATGTGTGGCAAGGGATGGTGTGGTATGTCCTCCCATCATTACATGGTGTGGTGGAATTTATGTCTCTCCCTATCTTTTCCTTAACCACCCCATTTAATTAATAATAATGATTTTATTAAACAAATTAAATTTACACTTAATAAAACACACACACATGTGGGACACTGATTTTAAATGTTAATTTATAAATATTAAAAAAAATACTAAATTTCAATAATATGATATATATATTTAATACGTATATTATTTGGATCTATTTTAGGGGTTAGATAATATTTGTTAAACTCTCTCGAAATGTATTTTTCTTGTTAAATTGCATATTAATTCATATCTAATAATAAATATATATATATATACATAATAATATATGATATATATATATAATATGTATAAGTATTAACTGATTTTTTTTATATTATAATTTTTATACATAAATTTTTTCACTTATATAAAATCTTTCTTTGTCTATGGGCGGTAGGAGGAGGGGTGAGGGGAATTCTTTTCCATGATGGATCAAAAAAATTAACTTATTCTTAGGGAATATTATTTAGATTGAACAATTAGGTTGATACTTATGTGCTTCTTCATGGATTCTTGTTGGCTCGTGCTTGAATATTGCCTGCCATTTTCATCATTATGATTCTAGAATTATTAGTTAACACCTATTTATATGCTCTCTTCCAAAAGACTTGTATCTTCAAAATATTATTTGGTGAATTTTATTTTTGTTAAAAAAGTTTAAGTCATTTGAGTTACAATATTTTTTGTGTCAACATAGTTATGTTGCAACATATGGCTAACAAGGGCTCTTCTTCTTCCATAGGGACACTTTTCATCTTTGATCAAGAGTCCTATTATCATATTCCATAGTTTTATCACTAAATTTTTAATCCATTTTATTTCAAAAAAAATTGTGCCTAGTGGCACCTTGGAAGAAAAGTATTCATGCAAAATTAACTAGTATCATGTGAGACCATGGGAAGAATTACTAGTATCAATAG
The DNA here is from genome assembly GCA_000404065.3 of Pinus taeda. Lineage (NCBI taxonomy): Eukaryota > Viridiplantae > Streptophyta > Pinopsida > Pinales > Pinaceae > Pinus > Pinus taeda. The sequence goes on from APFE031631164.1 coordinate 76,087, forward strand.
TTGAATATTCCTTGTGCGAGCTTATGGTACGAAGCTTTTAATTTTGTTGATTAGAAGTTGTGAGATCATTTCAGCCATGGGTGTGCTCTAATGGTTTGTCTTATCCATATCACTCAAGATAGAAATAACATTTAAGGATAAATTGTTTACAATGATTAGGAGGAGTGATTGTTATTCTCCCCTCTTATATTTAATTCGTACTAATGACATGTTAAGTTAATATTCATTATATTGTTGTAATGGTTTGTTGTTGTATGACCTTGTACATAAAACATGTTTTAAAAATTATTTTTCCAGGTGGAATCTACTGTTTTACCCTAATCATAATCTTGAAAAGTGTTCAAATCATTATAATTTTTTATTTTCTATCAATAGCATCTATTAAAACCCCTAATGGCCATTATAATTTTTTATTTTCTATCAATAGCATCTATTAAAACCCCTAATGGCCTTTTTGGACATAACTTAATGGTAATCTTGGAAAAGTGCCCTATGACTTAACCCGAGTGGTTGGGAAAATGTTTCGTTACACTTTCCACTTGTCTTTTCCAACACCTCATTTCTCTATAAGATAAGTATGGTGAGTTGTAAGCTCACATAGAATAGTACATCTATCTAGTTGTCATAGTTATCCTTAACTGAGATTGGGCCTTCTCCATTTCCATATAATGAAAGTTTTTTTATGTACATTAACATAACAATATAAGTAATAAAATACTCTTTGAGAGTAAAAAATGATATCCTATCATAATAAGAAATGATATCAATTTTTTTAATTTCTTATTTTTATTTTTATGATTTTGAATGAGGCTTATATTTCACTGAAGTTTTGAAATTTCTTATCCCAGATCTACAAATTTGTTTGAGTGATAATGGTTTCTATCTTACATGGACAGATCTGCGTAAAAGATGAGATCTGTGTGTGAAGAAATCAGATAAGCTGAGTTTTTCTGTTGCATGGGTTGAGATTACAGGTGTCAGTCCCATTAATTTATTGAAGTCGAATTACCGGGATGACTTGATAGTCGGTTCGAATTACATTTGTAAGGGTTCGTTGGTGGCATTTCTCTGAGGATTCTCGTGTAGAAATTAGTATTGGTAATCTGGTTGTTGCGAGATTCATCGCAGTGTGAAATTTTGGATCTGAAAAGCTCTCCCGGCCTCCCGGGTACCTGCCAGCTTTGTCTTTGTTGGTTGTGATCTGCTGGAATCCCAGTGCGCAAGTCCATCATGCTGTGATGGAGATGGTTGTGACTCATCGATGGCAGATATGCACTCGCTGTGAAGAGATAAAGGTGACAAAGTGGATTGTATATCCAGTCCCATTGATGCGTGGTACCATATTCTTCGACAAATGTTTCTTGATGAATGGGTTTTACACCTGTATTTCATGGATTCGATCCAGGTTCCAATAACCAGTGGCCTCAATGCCAGTGGCTCAGGGTCTTCTTTACTCTGTCATGGAATAAATTCTTTGAAGTTCTGGAGCTCTGTGCGTTGGAGGCACTGGGTTTGTGGTTTTCTTCACGAAGGTGTTTGGTTTGACATTTGGTAGAAAGGGCGTTTTTTAAGAAAGGGGATTGAAACTTTAGAAGAAGCTCGCTGACTTAATTCACTAAGCGGTAAATAAATCAGAGATTTACAATATAGTCGTGTCATGAGACTGGTGGAGAGGTTATCATTAAACCCCAGCCACCTCAGTATTCGATCATAGCTGGTCTGCATTTTTTTCCTCGTAAGTGGGCTTGCACTCTGCTTACAAATAAATGTTCTGTCAACATTTCGGGTATTGTCCTTGGAGCATCTGAAAGTTCATCCAGCTTTAACTTGCTTGTTTCTTCAGTTATTCGATTGGGAATGGCATTCAACGCCCCGAGCGAGTTTTCTTTTGTCCCCTCCTCTTCTTTTAGCAGTAGCTGCAGAGTATTTTCTTGAACATCAATTTTTTGCACTATTCCTTCAGTTTCAATTTTTTGCAACCTCTCCTGATTGGATTATCTCGTTCCTGAGAGCCATCTCTCCACTGATCGTTCATAATATTTTCTTCCTGGGAATTATGAGAAAACATTGTATTTTGAGAAAACGGTGTCAGGCCTTGAGAGAAAGATTGGTCTCTGCGAACTAGATTGAAGGTACGAGTTCCGCAATGAAGGAATATGCCTATTGTTGAAAACTTGTGCAGGAGGAGAACTTCGACAGTCCAATCTTGTCCGGAAAGTATTTACATTCCTCGAATTATCGACTATGGGAGGAAATGTTGAAATGGAGGTGAGGTCCAGACCAAGAATCCTTTAACCAGTTCATATATTAAAGACCAGCAAGGACTGTCGGATACTTATATTTTATATGGCCATAAAATTGGCAATAAATTCTATATATGGGACAAAGTATTTTATTTTATGCAGCAGTCAGTGTATTGTTTGCACTGGTTGAAGTAATTGGACAGTGATTAAACACAAATCCAGTTGTCTTTTGATATAAGCATAGAATCATTATTATTTTTTACTAGGGAAGGTTATTTGAATTTTACTTGAGATTCATTAGGTATTTTTTTTTTTTTTTGGGTTCCGGTGTCAATGGGTCATTACTCTTTTTTTGAATTAACTCGTCAATTTTGAATTTTCAAGATGGGTAAAAAATTGCAGGAGCTTCATGAGAAGAAGGCAGCAGATGAAATTCCTAAAGAAGTCTTTCGGTGACAATCCGTGGTATTTGTTTTGCAAGTAGAGAATGCAACTCTTAGGAATAGCTTGCAAACTTCTATGGCTGGGAAAATCCAAAAGGTTGACCATTTGGAATAAATTATAGGAAAATATCTCCAGAGGCTTGCAGATGAATTTTAAAAGAAGATTGATCTCCTTGATGACTTGCAGAGGAAGTTGAGTCTTTTTCTAACTCAAATTGGAGAAGCAACTTGAAGAGCAAAATAATCAATACATTATGGAGATTGATTGTTTAAAAGAAACAATGATGGAGAAATATCATTTTTTGAAACAAGAGTATGACGCCTTGTCTCAACAACTAATTGAGAAGGATGAGTCATTCAAACGCTACAAGAGTCTAAGCAGCAACTTGAATTGGAAGTAAGTCGTCTTTAGAAATTTGAGATGGAGATAGTTTATGTTAAGGTGCCAAACTCTCCTTCTTCCACACTTGATGATGTTGAATGCCAAAACTCTGATGTTGACTCATCACATGCCTTTGTCACACCTAGTTTCGAAAAGCATACCACTAGTATTGGGTCTCGATTGTTTAGAAAAATGGGATATACCGAAGGACTTGGGAAGAATGGACAAGGAATCGCTACTCCTTTTAACCCTGTAGTGTAGACATAAAGAGAAGGTCTTGGATATGATCATGTTGCTGCCTCATCACCTACATCCAACTATGAGATACTTGAAGAAAATGCTCATTTTAACTATGATAAACATATTGATGACATGGCTGTAAATGCCATTCTAAATTAAAGTGATGTGGCACCCGACTTTGATTTTGCTAAAACAAAGTCTGAGGCATCTCCACATCCTCATCAAAGGAAATCATCCAGTCCCCATCATTCTTGGTTAACTAGTAGTCCAGCATTCATATCGTTACACAAGACGTGAGAGAATGAATTTTGGACTAATATCGACCATCAAGATCGTTTGTGGATGGGTCCATGGATGGTCATGGCGTCAATTTAACCAATTCTTGCAAAATTCATATAGTCATGTTGCATCAGTTGTTCATTATTGATTGTCATTATTCCCTTAGTTGTGTTTTAGGGGAGGCAATTAGATGGTGACAAATATTATTGTCATTTCCTTGTTGACAGTTGTCATTTTTTGTGTTTTATCAATGTGATGGTGACAGTGTTCAACCAACTTCAGGAGTGTTGTTGTACAGCGTGGGAGCCCAGTTGTCATATTTACATGCCTCATTGGTTGTTTGTTGGTTGATAACGTTGCTTCTATTTGAAACCCTTTTCTTGGTTCTTTACCAGTGCCTATTTTTTCTAAAGCTTTTTGGGAAAAGTTGCCAGTGTTTGTCATCCTTGTTCCTCTGCAACATTCCTACTTCAGAGATCGACCAACCTCATTGAGATTTCACAACTCTCATCTTCAGAATTTTGGTACTTCAACATTTTGTACTTTTTTATTGGAACATGCATATGTTCTTGCTAATCAGTGGATCATTATGGGGTATACAATTTCAGCTCCATGATAATTTGAGCACTAGCTTCTCTCTCTTTTGTGGGGAAGTTTTTTCCTATGGTTTTTTCTCTCTTTCTCTGCTTATGAGAGTTTGTACATGGGTACCTAATCTGGCCTTCTTGTTAGAACCCATTCTTTGTTTTTTCTTTTCTTTAGTTACTCCCTATGTTTCACTTAAGGGGGTGTTAGAGTTGTCTTTTCCAACGCCTCATTTCCATATGAGCTAAGTATGGTGAGTTGTAAGCTCACGTAAGGACTTGCATCTGTACAATTATCGTAGTTATCCTTAACTGACATTGGGTCTTCTCCATTTCTATATAATGGAGGCCTTTTATGTACATTAACACAACGATATAAGTAATAAAATACTCTTTTATCAAAGAGTAAGCGCCCTTGGGAAGAGCCCACTCTAGTGAGGTTGGGACATCTCAACTCTTGATAAGTCATAAGTTATTAGTATATATAGCTTGTAAGTTATTGAATATACTTTTAACGTTATAATGGTAACTACAAAATTTGATCTTAAGCATTGTTTAGATTACTCCAACAAATTATCAATTCACCGTAATTATAAAAATAAATAAATAAATAAAAATGATCATTTTAAACCATTTATTTCCTCCTAAACCCTTTATTTCCTCTAATTACGCTATATATTTTTTCCACTAACATTTTTTAAAACTCCCTAATTAACATCTTTAAATTTACCTTTCATGGTGGCAATCATGGAAATATGTTCAATGGCTTACTCATCCACTTATTTGAAACATCCTTTGAAATGTTTAATATTTACTTTATGGCTATTTGGCATTTTCGAAATCAAATAGCAGGTTGGTTTTTCTATTGATAACATATTTTATGGTTTAACTCTTTTAAAATCCCATGACATCTTTGGATTTAATGAAGTGCGTGATGACTTAGCCATTAGGTCTCTTTTCATTCAAAATCTTTTATTTATTCTGAATGATATATTTTTATTTCGTCTTAATGACATCTTTGAAAACCCAATGATGACGTCTTTGGAGTTACTTAACGGAATCTTTTGTTTTACCTTCATGGTAATCTTTGAAAGCAGGAACTTTTAAAGATCATAAAAAATATTTTATTTCCTCTTAATGGGACTTTTTATTTCTTCCCAATAACATATTTTAAAACATCTTATTGGCATCTTCTCGTTTACCTTGATGGATGTTTTTTTTTCCACATAGGTGAATCCTAGAAAAGTGTTGATGACTTAGTAAGCCATTGGCCTCTCTTAAAGATCATTCAAAATATTTTATTTTTGTAATTGAGGTATTTTTATTTTTTTATTTTTTTTGGTGTTTTATTTGAATTTATTTTAATAGAATATTGTTGGAATTCTTTTTCGCCATTAATTAATATAATTGTAAAAAAATAAAATTTATTTTATGTAAATTTTTGTAATTTCTATAATTGTTTTGGTTTACAAAACAATAGTAATTTTGTAACATATTTAATGATGCCAGATAGATATATCTTTGTAGCTCGAGAGATAGATATATATTTGTAGCTCGAGAGATTGAGGGTGGTTGTAAGCTTCATTCTATTATTTCTTTTCAATAAAATATCTTATTTTTTTTCAAGGATGTTTTTCTAATAAGTTTTTTGGTTTTTATGATGTAAAATTCGTGTTGTTTTGTGTGTTTCCATATTGCCTTAGTTCATTTTTGTCTAAAATTAATTATCAATTTAGGTTCTGTAAATACTAATGTGTGGTTGTTGAATTGAAGTTTCTGTGATCCATAATAGTTGTAAGAAGAACTTCGGCGTAAATCACATGTAGAAAGACCTTTGGCGACGCGTTTCGAACCAACCAGTGTGGCTCATTGTCAGGACAAATTGAAGAAACAAATCCAGCTTTGCATGTTAAATAGTCTGAGCAGAGCCTCCAACGGCTATCTTGACCAACGGCTAATTTTGACTTAGGGACCAGAGTCATAAAGTCATTTTTATAATTTAAAGGAAGCTAGTTATATTCAGTGACCATACCTTTAAAATATATATAAATAAATATATAAATAAAATAATTTTAATTGGTGCTTAAGTTAATAGTTGGTTAAAAAGGTATCATTTAATAATTAAAAATTAATATTATTTGAAATTTAAATGGGATTTCAGTAATATGTGAAGATCTTTTTTAATAAAATATAATATAAGGTTATTTTTAAGATAATAGTTAGTCCAGAATAAATAAATTAGAACAAGAAAATAAAATAAGTAAAATAAATAAATAAATAATATAATAATAAAAATTAAATAGATAAAATAATAAAAATCCAGAAAATATATATTTATATATAATATATATAATATATATATAATTAAATTAAATTAAAATATAGAATAAATAATAATGATAATAATATAAATTTTAATATATAAGTATACCTAGAAAAAAAAGGAGGATATTAGTTAAGATTATATTTATTCATATCTATCAAGAAAAAAAATAAATGGAAAGAGTAAGGATAAACCCTAGGATGAAGGAAGGCTCCAGGGGGGACAACGAAAGCTTGAAAAGAATAAAAGGGGGGGGAAGGAAAAGTAAGACTAGGACCAAAGGGCAGGGATCCAACAGCTACTGATCTTCCAGTCGTCATCTCTATTGAGATTGTTAGGCCTTCCTTCAATCTCAATAGCTTCCTTGAATTTACGATGATGGAACTGAGCAACCTTGGCAACAACCTTGGCCTCCTCTATACAAACCTGATGCTTGGTCTTTTCTACATGCTCTGCTAACGCTGAAGACTTGGTTCTCCCATGTCTTAGGTCAGCTACATGTTCGCTGATCCTCTGATGGATGGAGCGCCCTGTTTCCCCGATATAGGGGGGTCCCACAAGAACAAGGGATCAAGTAGACACCCTTCATGTCCTTAGGGTCAATGGGATTTTTCACTGATCGGATATATTTATTTATTTATTATTTTTATCTATGTAATTAATTATTATTTTTTATTCTTTTTTTTTTTTCAACGTAAATTTTAACCTTTTACTAGCTACGTTCTTATTTATTTATATTTATTTATTTATTTTTATTATTTTTTGTTAACTTATTTTTTCTCGTTCTAATATATATTTATTCCTAACTACATTTCTTAAAATACTCTTAATATATATTTATTAAAAGAAAGGTCTTCATTAACTAAATCCATTTATTTCAAATACTTATAAATGTTTTTAATTATTAAATGATACCTTTTTAACCAACTATTAACTTAAGCACCAATTAAAATTATTTTATTTATATATTTTTTATATATATTTTAAAGGTATGGTCACCGACTATAACTAGCTTCCTTTAAATTATAAAAATGACTTTATGACTCTGGTCCCTAAGTCAAAATTAGTTGTTGGTCAAGATAGCCGTTGGAGGCTCTGCTCAGACTATTTAACATGCAAAGCTGGATCTATTTCTTCAACTTGTCCTGACGATGAACCACACTGGTTGGTTCGAAACGGGTCAACAAAGGTCTTTCTACATGTGATTTACGCCGAAGTTCTTCTTACAACTAATGAGTGGTATTAGAGATAACACAAACCATATGTCATAGAGCTATCTACAAAAGTTTGTCTGTTTGCAAAGTTGGAGCCATAGAGAGAATCTAATTGTGTGTTGGAGCCACTAACACATCCACCAAGAAAGGAGTCATCAAGGAGGATGCAATTTCGTAGAGTCACCTATTTAGGTGTTGGAGTCTAGAGGGCACATTCTAATCATGCATAGAGGAAGAGCCATAGATCATATGAGTCTATCCATGCACAGAGTAGAATAAGAGTCTGTTCTACTCATTTTAGTGAACATCGTGAGATTGTGAGTCAACCCATTTTGTTGGAAGATGCAATAG
>APFE031631172.1:0-12727 GCA_000404065.3 Pinus taeda
CGCATCGTCTATGCCGCGGGAGTCCATCTGGTCGTACTGGCCCAATGTCTGGATCATGATCATTAAATTAGTCATTTGAATCTCATCAAAAATATTTTTCAAAAATGCATCATTATATTTTAAAAATCCAAAAAAAATCATAAAATCAAAAATCCTTACCGATCTCGCCCCATTTTGCGTTTGACAGTAATGCTAGGTCAGGATCTCCTCGGAAGTCCAGCCCGACATAGGGGTAGTCGTCTACGGCGATGATCTGCTGATCCCACCAGGTGAAGAAGTCATCGTCAAAAGCAGTCCTAAGAACCTCCCCACCCTCCATATGTTTCATCAGATCAGCCCACCGGCCCATGTGTGGATCGCGTGGGGTGCTGATGGAAACTGCTACCCTGGGGCGGAGTGCGGGAATCCTCTCGAAGAAGAAAGTGCACAAGATAGTCTCGTAGCCGAAATTCTTGGTCTGTCCCCTCTTAATGGAAGTGAGTTGGCTCTTCATGCTTTCCAGAAGAGGAGTACACCAGTCAAACACAGTAGTGAGAAAATCCACTGCCACGTTCATGGTGAGCCGTGATGCCTGATGCAGAGAGGACGATCCATTCACTCGAGCTATGGTGAACAAGATGATCCTTAGTGATAAACTCGCCACGTGTGCAATAGAGATCTGGCTCCCAACTTTCTTGGGATGTCCTGGGCAGTATATCTATACATAGTCCTCTATGGCGAGACTACTCCGCGTCCTGCCCCAGGACTATACTACCTCTCCCCTTCGGGAAAGGCCCATGATAAAATATATATCCTCCACTTCCACTCTGAGTGGCATCTGATCAATCATGAAGGCTTCCTCCTCGACATCCCAATAGTCAATGAGCATCTCAAGCAGTCGTACATTGGCTTTCATGTTCGGCAGTTTGAAAAATTTGAGCAAGGCACATCCTCGTAAAGCATCCAAGGCTTGAGGATCATTCATAACTTCATTATCAACTCCTGCATGTTCTCTTTCATGCCATGTGATTGGCATCCTGAGAAAAAATTGGGTTTCAATCGTTAGTTTTTTATTAAAATTGACTCACAGCGTATACGCGGGTTATTGTATACACAATCGCGTATAGGGCCCGCGTGTACGCGGGTTTCATATTATCAACCCACGTATACGCCGCGGTGAAATTTTGAACAATAGTTCAACGGTGAAACATCAATGGAAAATCCTAAAACTAGTCACAATGAATTGCAAGCTAAGCATAAGAGTTACTTGGAAGATTTTGAAGAATTTGAACGGTCGAATTTGGCACACAGGAAATTTGTTCCTTTGGCTCCAAATATTTTCTCTCCAACTCAATTGGTAAAAATGGTGAGTCCAAAATCCCTTTTATCAGTTTTGAAAATGAATTTTTTTTTTCAAAATTTTATTTTGTTTGGCCTCATGTGACTTTTAACTTGGGAGCTTGGAATGTCGAGATTGGTTTGTTTTTCAGGACGTTTTGCACATTTTTGACTTTTTCGAGACAGTTCCATGACTGCTGACGCGTCATGGCAGGTATCATTTTTCACTGGAATATAGGTTAGGGACATCATTTTTCCGTTGCATCATGCATACTAGCCTCCATTTCTCGATACATCGGTCATAGGGTCAATCCCATCGTGTTATGGTTCGTAAGCCATCTTCACTCGCTAATTTTTAAAATCATGACATGATGGTAGACCCATCCTTTACATGGGCATCATAGTTAGCACCTCACTGACATTTTTTGCCCATGCTGCTTCAATTTGAGTAGGCTCGGGAGTCCTCTGTAGTCCCGCCATGACTTATGCGTTGAAGACTCATTTCTCTTAGCTTCTTCGCTTTGTTCTCGCCTTATGCCCTAGAGGCTCCTTTGTGCTGATTTGTACTACTGCATTGCATGTTGAAAATTTGCACCTTTTGGCCTAGAGTCGGCTTCACTTGGACTCGTGTTTAAGCCAACTTTTGACCATGGCGTCTGCAAAATCAACCTTGCATACCTTTGACTTCTGCAGCTTGACACACCTTGACCCATGGAAGGAACACACCTTTGAGTGTCACTGACCAGTTTTCACCTCCCTACATTGAGCATAGGAATGTTTCATTCCCAGGAACTAGATCATCTGTTTCATCGACACTCGTTATTTCCACTATACCATAGCATTCTTTTCTTCTTTTTCGAGCTTAACAAAAAAAGACAAAAAAAAAAAAAATTCCAAAAAGAGCAGGAACAGGACAGTATTTCCATTTATTATTGGCAACTAGAGTCAGTCATGTCGCCCTTGAACAAAGCACTCAAAACAAAGTCTCCTCCGTGTGGGTGTGATTTAGTTTGACTTAGGTATGCCTTAACCTTGTTATTGAGTCAGTTCTCCCCCGATTGGTTATCTCTTCCAATCATATGGAGGGTTCATTCGTGCCTCCTACATGATGAACTTATACAGAGTCATCATATGCTGCCATATAGTCACTTTGATTCATGCTTTTGTTCATGGGAATTTAGCCTGAGTCGGCCTCTCTGCGGTGTCTCTTGACTCATTTCTTGGTCGGCCATCCTGGTTGTTAGTGTCATGTTTATCATCACATCAGTTATATTGGTCCTTTCCTCATGCCGGTTTGAGAAGGTCTCCATTGACTTCTTCCTGGTGGGTCTTGTCCTTATCGATGACGACATCTTTCTCTGAGGACAAGCCTAGAGCTGCACCCTGGCCCTATTTTCATTATTGATAGGTTACCTTATGCTCAACATCGATCAATATCATGGGTCTTTGACAAAGTGGTTTCCCTTGTGTTCGACGTCAGCTTACATTATCACACATTGGGATTCATGTAGTACCTTGGTTTCCATTTGACTCTATTGGTGGATACCTTGCCTCTGTGTCGTCTTTCATTATTGGTTGGTTCAGAGGGTTTCTGTCATGCGCTAGCCACAACTTGTGTACGCCGGAAACGTACTTTGGTTGAGTTAATACATCTCTTTCGTCTGATTCCTTCCAAATTGTTGGCCTACGGGTTACAATCGTGCTAGATTGATGAAGGATGCCTTAATGCCTTCCTTCAAGCAGATCTTTCCCTATTGACTCCGACTCATTGCTTTGGGGCAAAGATCTAGAGTCCATTTGGTAGTACCTTGGGGTTTGCAGTCATTAGTGGCAGATCCTTTGCTATCGACAGTGGGAAACCACCACTGTCTCCTGATCGATAGATTCTTACAGGTGTCCGACTCTAGCTCATTTATTCGCACTTGTTGGTTTGTACTGGGTACCTTGACGCTCATTATCATTATCGGTGAGTAGTCTCACGTTTGTTAACGATATACATCATTGAACGGTAATCAAATGATTTCTCACATGGTCTACTTTAGATCATTTATTCCCATGGTGTAGAAATGTATCACGGCGGTCGGTGAAGACCTCAGGTTGTATCACCATTCATTGGTTCACTTGAGAGTTGCTCCTGTTGCTGCCAGTTGATACCACTCCACCTTATATGTTACAGTCAGTCATGGCGACATTCTATATGCTGGCACCTGAGTTTGCAGTGTAGTACCATCCTTATCCATCATGTTCAGTTGGTACCTTTTGGGATCAGTCTTTGATATCAGTGATCCGTTGTATTTCTCAGCATCATTGACAGTTTTATATGTGGTATTCAGACATGTACTTGTTCGATCATGATCAGATGATCCATTATGTATTTTCCAGTCATTTATACTTGTATACTTAGTGGATCCGCTTGTACTTGATATGTGGACATGCTTTTCTTTCTCTGAGCATTGGTATGCCCGCCTCAGACGATGTTTCTTTCTGATCTCCTTTTCTCGCTTGGCAGGCTGAACTCTGGTGAAGTACTCCTCGGTTTTTGGCAGATTTCCTTTCCATGTACTTGCTTAATATATTTCGGCCATCATGCACCCCTTCTGACCTCATATATTAGGGGGCATCTGTTATAGCTCCAAATCTCACTATTATGGTTTGTGATGCTGCACTCATGGCCTAGGGCAACCCCTCCTTCCAGACCTGGTCCCAAATTTAAAAAACAGTGTTTTATTCCTAGTACGTGAAATTTCCCTGAGTTAAATGTGTGTATACGTGGGTCTGCATATACCCAACCCGGGTATATGTATTAAAACACTTAAAAAAATATAAAACTCCTTATTTTCGGGCAGAGATCGCGGTTTTTACCTGCTAATCACCTGTTAGTGCCCGTGGCCCAACTGTTCCCAACCAACTCCTAACGAAAAAACTACTTTGGGAGTGGTATAAAAGGACATCAAAGGGAGGACCTAAAGGAGGAGAGAAGAGAGAGAAAGGTCATTATACTGAAATTTTTCCCCTGACCAGGTCTGAAGACCCTTGTGCCTTCTGCACTTCCCCCATTTGTACAGGAAACCCTTGTTTCCTTGTGTGTTGATGTTCATCTACTAGTTATGGCATCATGGAGTGAGTCTTGGAAGGAGATATGCTAAAGGCTTGAGGTTGGACGGATCCGGAAGAAAGCTTTTATTGGAGCCTGCGAAAGGTTACTTAGGTGATATTACTCCTTTTGTACATTCTATTTATCTATAATAAAGAAACACGTCTTGGTTCTCGATATGCTTCTTCTTTATGTTTATGATGTTCATGTTTGAATTTCATATGTGAATGGTGGTTTAAAGTTCATAACTAACTTCCTTCTTTTATAACATAACGATGATTTCTGTATAAGTCTTTGTCCATATACTGATGTATTCCTTGGAATTGGTTGTTTTACAGGACAAAGGAGCGAAAGGGACTTGAAGAAGGGTTTGGACCCTTGAGGAACTTCTCGAACGTAGGACCTGAGTTATGCCCTTCTTACTTTAGAATTTGCTTTTGATAGCGTAATGGCTGTGCGAATGTGTGTTTCTCTATTTAGACAACTTTCAGTCTACTAGGGTTTGCACCGAAAAGCCCTAGTGGAGCAAATCCCTCAACCACAGGGCTTACTAACTTCAAACATGAATATCTCTCAAACTGCAAAGAATTATGTGGTCTATCATATATCAATGGAAACATATCAACAAGTAGAATCCATGTAGAATATCCTTGACTCATAATAGAGTAATTTGTCAAGTCAAAATTCCCATGCAAGGTCGGGGTAGCCCTTGGTGTTGCTTGGGTTGATATGAATGACAACGATTGATGAACAGATTATGTCTTCATGTGTGTATGGTTGATTATGCATTGTTATGCACGTCACTATTCACAAGTAATTAAATGCACATGAGATGGTTTTTGTTGTCATGCATGAGGTCATGGTTTGTGTAGTTTATATGGTCATGCATTGATGACTAGACTCTAGCTAGAATGACGTTTATATGGTTGTGCTCTTTCGCGTTATATGTCTATTTGTAGTTTCTATGCATGTATAGTCCTGATTATATTTATGCATGAATAGTAGGTCAAAAAAACATTGTGAGTTCATTATATGCAAATTTACGTCATCGTGGTGCTATTGGTTGTTATGATGCTAATGTATTGGCTGAGATAGAACATGGGATGCATATCATTAAAGTGAAGTTTTTGCATTAGACTTTGAGGCAAGAGAAGATTTTCATGAAGGTATGTAAGTTAAGGATTGTCATACGCATTAGGTTATATACATTAGGCTTATGCACATGTTTTTGATGTTATGGTTACATACAAGATGGATGATAGTTGATTAGTATAGTCACATGGACAGGTGTCATGAATGATGGTAACATGTGGTTGTATGCATTGTTGTTTTTTTTTATGTTAGATAACTTGATGGTCATGTTATATGTTTTTGATGGGTATGCTATAGGTTAACTTGTTGTTGTTATATGATAGTTAACTTGATGATTAGGTCATATGTTGTTGATGAGCATGTTATATGTTAACTGATTGTTGTTATATTCTAGTTAACTTGATGATTAGGGTTATAACATTAATATCTTCATGTTATATGTATCATGTTAAATTGGATGGGACTATGTAGATGGTTATGGTTACAATATTCAGGTATGAGCCGACATATTTGTGATGATTTTGCACACGTGGTTGTTATGCATGAATGATAAATACTTATGAGTTTATGATGAGAACATGTTAGTTACTTAGTATTATGGATATCATGATATTATTTATGTTTTATTTGACATGTTGTAAAGTTATATCTTGTTAACTAGATTGATTGTGCAGACAAGATAGCCTCCCCTAAGGTACACTAAGGTATGAGTTTGTTGATGTAGTATAGTTGGTGCTCCATTCTTGATTATGTCATGTATTTCATGTTGAGTGTTAGGTGTCTATCATGTCATCTAGTTGATTTATTTAACATGGTATTTTTTCAAGTTGGTTGAACCTTTCATGAGTTGCATAATATGAGTATGTGTTCTATTGATCTTGTTTTGAGATGATTGTACTAACACGTATATGTTGAGACAATTTTTATGTACTTGAGTGTAGTAGCTGAGAGTTGTAGCACTATGTCTAATGAATATGAGTTGACTATGGATTATGACATGATTGTTATCCTTGGTAATGACTGATTTCATATTGATAGATAAGATATCATTCATATTTGGAACATGTGGTTGACATGTGTGAGTAGTTGTAGGAAACCTACTTGGCATTAACGTGATGAGGTAATAATTGATGTGTTTATATTACTAACAATTGAGAGACATGACAATATATAGTAAGACTCAATTGCAGTAGGGTAAAGGTAAAAGAAAGTAATTAGATAGGAATTCCTTTGGCTATGTTTGGAACCCCTAATTACAAATGAACGAGTGCTTTGCATACACAGAGTCTTCTTAACCTTGCTTTTATTTGACATTATGTGGATATGTGCTAGATTCATGAACATGTACATGACAGGTATATTAGCTAGTCTTTAGATATAGGTAGATCTGTCAAAGGATTGGAGTCCCTTGAGAGATGGTGTGGACGTGTTCAGTTGTAAGGATTGTTCTTGGCACAACAAGATAAGGTAACTAATGTATTGTTATGTTTATTTATACACTAACAATTATGTGTTTATGGCAATATGATGTAGGGGACTGCATGGCAAAGAGAGGTTTCCATGAAATATTGAAGAAGGCTCTGGTTGAGTTTCCCTAAGAACCATGGGTATTGAGTCATGGTGTTTGTTGTTATTCTTGTGCTTTTGGTCTTTTTTAATTTTCTTGTGCTTGATCTGCAACTTGATTTATGTGTAGAGTATGTCCATACCACCTCATTTGTGGAGTCGTATTGTTATTGGTTTTCATGGTCTTCTTCTTGGTTGTTTCTTGTCTTGCCTTTTATGCTTTGAGTATTAGGAATTGGTTGGGAAAGAGGAAAATTAATGGAGCTTGGGGAGAGTTGTGTGGTACCCGAAAGGTAACGTAAGATTTAGATGAAGCTTTGTGCTTGAGTAGGAGCAGCGGAATGTAAAACTATGACATTCGGTTGGACTGGCTGGGTCCATTGTTGTAAATTGATGGTGGAGGTACAGACATGAGAAAGGTAACCAGAAAAGGTAAAGTAATTGGATCTGAGGTGTCAGATGCCTTGGCTAAGTTGGGAACTATGGGTCTCAATGTTGTGCATGAATAAGGGAAGTTATCTTAACCTTGACCTTGATATTTGGTAATTATGTTATGATCGTGATTATATTGGTGTTTATATAGGTATACATGTATGTATGTATGTATGTATGTCATGTCTGAGAGGGTCATCATGGACTATGATTATTAACGCTAACATTTATATGTATATACATATGTGTGTGTGTGTGTAATTGTCTGACATGACCATGATTGTTTTATTCTAAATTTTTATGTATATACATCTCTGTATCTATGTCACTATTTGATAGGGTCATCAGGAATCATTCTTATGAATAAATGATTGCTTACGCAGGAGAATAATGTGAAGAGGTTCTTGGTCTATGAGGAATCAAGCAGGAAGAGTAGTCATGACAAACATATGAGGTCATTATCATGGGGTTATGAGTTGATATTATGTGATTATGCTATGTTTATGTTTATGTTCTGATAGGTAATTTTAAAGGATACATCAGCAAAATCAGAGCAGTGTGGTTTGCAACATGTTGGGACAAGCATGGATGAGACACTGGAAAAAAGGTTTCTTGGTAGAGACAATGTGCTTTAGGATGTGAGGTATTATTGTTGTGCATATGTCATATATGTTGTACTTGTTGCACCTATGATATTTTTTGCATGTGGTGTCATGTATATTTAGTGTGTGTACATGTTGATTATGTAATGATATGTGTATGGTGTAGTAAAAATATTGTTTTATGAATGTTGCATATTCAGTGTTGGGTATAGATGGTGTTATGTACATGTTGGATATGTTGAATTATGTACACATTTTATTGTGTGCATGATGGATATGCGGTGTTGTGTGCATATGGTGTTGTGCACATGTTGGAGATGCATTTCTCTATATAGATGATGCTATATACATGTTGTAGATGCAATGTTATGTACAAGTGGTGTTGCGTGCATGTTGTACATGTGGTGCTCTGTACATATGGTGTGGTGTGCATGATTATACAAGTGGTTTTGTGTGGATGTGGTATTATGTACATGTTTTACAAGTGGCGCTATGTGCAGGTGGTGTTGTGTACATGTGGTGTCACATCCATATCATGCGTGTGATAATGTGTACATGTGGAATTGTCTACATGTTGTACAATGGTGGAGTGTACCTATGGCATTGTGTAGGTGGTGCCATGTACATGTGGCATTAGTGTATGTGTTGGATTGTGTGCATGTTGTGTAGGTGGTTCTTAGTACATGTGGCACTAGTGTACGTGTGGGGTTGAGTGCATGTTGAACATGATGTGTTGCGGGCATGCGGTACTATGTATGTGATTTGCGTAGTCATGGTATCGTGACATTTGCATTCATTGTGTTTCACTCTATACACATATTCGTGTTATGTTGTACATCAGGTGTACGTGCATGTATTGTGTTGTACACCAGATGTAGGTGTATGTATTGAGTTGTGGTGTTGCACATTGTGTGAGGATGAATGTCTTCTGAAGTACATTGTGCATGTATATGTATGTACACTGGGTGTAGGTGTATGTGTTGTATGTTAGGTGTAGGTGCATGTGTTGCATGGTGTTGCATGTCATGTGTGGTTGTATGTGTGTGATGCATACTATGCATATGTGCACCTAGTGGAGGAGAAGGCACTAGGTGTTTGCTCGGTGTGGAAACTAATCCGGTGTGTGTACAAAAGAATAAAGGCATAAGTAAGGATCGATGATGGATAAGTATCAGTATTGTATGTCATTTTTACTATGCATATGATTTATGAGTCTAACCTATGCTGATTACATGTGATCTATGATTTTGGTTTATGACGGTTATGTGTGATTTATGATTCTAATCTATGATGGTTATATTTTGAATCTAACATGATGTGATATGTTTATACATGATGATTTTATCAAGATGTTAGTTTGACTTTTTGTGTTAGGAATTAAACAAGATTTTAAGTGTACCTTATTGACGAGCCACCAGGAGGTATTTGAAGTTAATTCAATTTATTTTAAATCTAATGGAAGTTATGTGCTTGGAATAGGAATGCATGAACATGGTTGGTTGAGTGACCAAAATCAATGGCAAGAATCAGTAGAAGCAGTGAAAATAATTCGAATATGCAGCAGTATGTTGGTAAAGCACTTCAAGAACAAGGCCATTGTGAGACACTAGCACCCAATTGTGTCCATTGATTTCCATGAGCATGTTATGACTAGTATGATGGTTTCGAGGTAGGTATATGCCTTGGTTTTTGTATCTTCCGATGCAAGAAAGCCTTGCCAATGGATGGACTGCCAGGGATGCGGGTGAAAACGAAACTTGGAAGATGAGTGACTGCACATATGGGTTGACCGAATTGATTGAGGGACTTTGTAATAGAGAATGGAAGGCCAAGGATGGATTTTTTTTAGTCATGAGCATTACCAGATGGAATCAGATGCACATTAGGAGTGTGCCCTGGAACAATGAGCTAGTAATTGTTCACTGAGAGGAGAACTGGTGCGTGATTATGGCACTGGAATTTGGATGCAACTTTGACTTTGACAGTGGATTCTAGAGTTTCTGGGAAGGAAGTGAATCCTAGTATTACCTTGAGGGTGGAGGTGTGACCCTCTGGATTACCTTGTTGTGGATGCAAACATCATATCCTTTTATTTTCCGGTGGAGAAAATGTATGTATGTGTATATATATTGTAAATATTGTATTGAGCTGGTTTAAAAAACTCCATAGATAGTATGATTATTTTTTGGACGAAGAAAATGTTCATGAGTATATGTTGTTATTATTGCAAATACGGTAATGAGTTGTGTTATAAAGCTCCAGGAAATGGTATGTTTGTCGTGTTTTAGCATGTGGTCAATGTAAATACTACAATGAGCTGTATTATAAAGCTCCATGAGTAGTATGTTTTGTTTTCAGTAGTCTTGTTGGTTATAGGTGTCAATGAAAATCGAGGACAGTGTTCTGCCAAAAGGAAGGGTTTTGTAACATCCCTAGTTAAAAAACTCATGTCAAAATATAAAAGGCCATGGTGATGGGACACATATTCCAAGCTGAATGGTGGGAAGGACACCCTAGTGGGTGTTCATTTGGTTATTTATGGCTAAGGCATTAAAGAGGAAAAAAGGTATTTTGGCACATTTATTTATGAAAATAATGGAAATTAGGAGAAAAGGAAGGTGAAAGGTCACATGTTGCATGTGAGGAGGAAATTGAAGGAAAATATTGGAAAATGAAGAAAATAGGGGTATTATTAATAAAAAGGCTTTTGAGCATCAGTTTGCCAGCTTAAGACTTGATCAGGGGTCTTTTATTCTCTCTCTCCCTCATATTCTTGGATACTTAGAGTTTTCTTGGAGCGATCATGGAGGGTGTGGAATACTTGGATTTTTGGAGCAAGAAGGAATATGAAGAGAAGTAAAGTGTAAGAGGAAATTGGTATCAATAACTACAGTGGATTTTTCTTGCAGGTATTGAGTTTCATGTATGCTTTCCTTACTAGTTTTGGCATGCACGACACATGCATGTGGTTTCTTATTCACGATCTATCATTGGCATGGAAAATTTCCTGGAATGATTGTGGATTGTATATCCTTTCCATTTCTTGGTTATCCATGGCGATTGTGGGTTTATTTCCTTGTTTTGTTTTGGTTAGTTCTCATGTTTCCTTAGCTTGGGTTGAGTTATTAGTTCCTCGAAGCCTTGGTTGAAAAACCACTCTAGAAGCCCTGTAATGGCTTGGGTTGAGTTACTATTCCCATAGCCTTGGTTGGACAAATGCTCTTAAAGCCCTATTATATCTTGGGTTGAGTTACTAGTCTTGGGAGACTTCGTTGGACAAATGCTTTGGAACCCCATAGTGGGTTGAGTTACTAGTCCTAAAAGCCCTAGTTGGAAAAATACTTTAGAAGTTGGGTAAAATTTGTGGGTTGAGTTACTAGTCCTAGAAATCTTAGCTCGAAAAATGTTGTAGAACCCGATCGTAGTCATGCATTGAGTCACTAGTCCTGGGAGCCACATTGGAGAAAATGCTCTAGAGCCCTGGAAGACTGGGATAAAGATCGATCGGATGATGGTTTTGTGATGTATGACCATGAGGTGGAAGACATGTTTGATAGGTTGAAGTATATGGCCTTTCGAAGCCCTGGATGATTTTTTATTCATGTGTTCTATGAGATCCCACGTTCATGCTTAGAATACGACATGAGGGTGAATGGATGAAGAGATATTTGGCTCATCCATTCTATGGTCGGGTGGAACGTGGAAGTCCCATCCCATATTTGGATTTCGCAATAGTAATGAAAGGTTATTTCTCCTTTTATCTCTATGAGATTTATGATGGATTATATGTGGTTTATATGGTTGTGATTTCATTGGTAATTTTGTCCCTACTATGCTAGTTAAGTATGTATTTTATGACAATATTCATGTATGGCTATCATCATGTTATTACTTGTTATTTAATGATCAGTGTATCTATGAAATAATGGATGAAATTATAGATAATGTGATAAGGAGACAATGATTCATAGCGAATCTCAAATAAGTATGAGACCCCTATGCTCAAATATATTATTTACACCTATAAGTTGCATATTTACTAAGTGTTTGACAAAATGTTTGTCATTGTTAGACTTGGTTCGGTCAAGTACTTGATCAAGTTGTGTGTTAGAGGATTTGCCTTGGTGTCATTTAATATCTTGGAGAGTCTCATAAAGTTCTAGGCATTAGTTTGGAGACTAGCCCTGAAAAACTGTCTTAATTCTCTCAATCTCTAACACAGAACTAGCTGATAAGATTGCAGTCTCTCCCTTGCAGACACTGTAGGAGTAAATATATGTTTACATTCGTATGCATGCCATGTCATGGGAGAGACTCTAGGTATTATTCATTGAAATTCTAGGTTAACTCAGGGGTTGGGCACTTGGTGTGGTGGATTAGCCCCTAGGGGTCCTGAAGCACCTGAGGGAGGTTTGTAAGGCATTGTTCTTTAGATTCCACTTCCTCAAGGTCACATAGGAGGTTGACTCTAATCATAGTAGCCTCTCGTCACATTTTTAACCTGACTGGCCGGTTGCTTCGGTAGATGTGGGAGGAGGGTGTTATAAATCCCATTGTTTTGGGAATTTGACGTAATTTTGAGTCAAATATGTAACCCCACTATGTTGGGTAATTGATGTCAGCA
>APFE031631173.1:0-17383 GCA_000404065.3 Pinus taeda
AGTCGTTTGGTTCCATTCTGTGTGTGGATGTGAGTGAAAGATATATGAGAAAAAGTTTTTTTTTTTTTTTTTTCAAAGAGAAAAAGCATAATAGTATTATATAAGATATATCACTGCCAATATTACATCATATTTAAGAAATGGTCTTTACCATTCTGTGAATAGACATCTGATCCAAATTATCCTAATGTGTCAAAATTGACAAGTAATAATAACAAAATTGTACACAGCATGAAAACACATCTATGACATAAGGATGATAGATTAGATAGTACCACGTCATCAAAATTGCGGATAATCAAAGGATCGATTATCCATCTGCAGGACTACATGAGGTAGAAATATTTAGATAAACAGAATTTAGAAACAGGAAAAACGTACCTGGGTCCTTTCTTAAAATAGCTAAGAACCAGGGAGAGAGAATTCCTGAATGTGAAAACTTTCTGCATCAAAAATTACCTCCATATTCCAGATGCCCGGATGAGAAAGTACACCCTTTTTGGACAATATATCTGCATGGACATTCTGTGATCTGTAGATATGACGGATAGAGTAGGCCTCCATACCCTTCCACAAAGTCATGATTCTATTCATCCAACTGTCAAGATACTGATTTTTAATGTGGTGCTTTTCAGTGACATGCTCAATAATGAATTTGGAGTCTCCATATATAAGAAGAGATTGAATATTTAGAAAATGACACATGGAAAGTAGACCAGCAAGTGCCATAGCTTCTGCTTTTATATTGGAGCCCGATCCACCATTCCAATGTATTTTATATTGCAGGTTATTGTCCATGAAGATATGAACGCCACATCCACAAATATCATTCTGAGAAGCCCCGTCAAAAAATGCTCTTGGAAATAGCATTTGATCCGTTGGAAAATCTGCTTGATTTGACTTATGATCCAGAGAAGATTTTATCGAGATAGAGTCGATAGATGAAACAATATTATCGAAGACTACTATGAAGGGGTCCTTTCTTTCCTGAAATGTAATATGATTCCTCCACTTCCATATATACCACAGGGCAAAAATAATAATAGGTCTCCATGTCGATTTTTGACAGCTCCACCAAAGAAAAGCATCTGAAATAGAGGCATGAGAAATATAGGGAAAACCAAAATGTGCAGCCAGGTCACGCCAGAGTTGTTGAGATAAACAACAATGAAAAAACAAGTGGACATTGTTTCCATCAACTGCTTTACATGCATAACAAAATCCAGGGCCATGTCAACTTCGCTTCTGTAAGTTATTCCATGTCAAATTTTTGTTATGGAATACCAGCCATGAGAATAAGATGGTTTTTTTAGGACAACCAGACTTCCAAAAGATAACAGGATAAATTAGTTGAGTTTGATCACATTTCAACATGATAAGGTTTGTATAGGTATCCTTAACATTGATCGGCTCCTTTGCACTTTTTCCATTCCATACGAGGACATCATCATCCAAGATTTGGTAGAATCCATAGTTCTTCAACCCACACAAGACTTGCATCCACTGTCGTGCCAGAATTTCAGACATACCCAGACATGTGGAATCCTTCCAAATTGGAAAAGGACCCAGCCATGAAGCAATCGGTTTATTCCATGTAAAGAAGGCCTTTCTATGAAAGAAGTTTAACAGAGACTTAGATATTTCAATGTTATCTCCTGCTCCCATAATCGGATCAATGCCATTGAGGATCTTATTCCCAGTTTGAAAATTCCATATCAATTTTTTTAGAAAATAAGTTTCAATTTTTCGAAAACTCATCCAGATAGTTGATCCGTAAGAGACCCCAATCTTTCCCATTCTGAACCAGAAAGAGATGTCTTTGTTTGCCATATACTTTTTCTTTATAGTCTTGCTCCATGGCTCATCCCCAAATATGCCCCTCCAAAGAGATTTGCAAATTAATGCCTTGCTAAAAGTCCTCAGATCAAGTATACCCCAACCCCCTGATTTCTTTGGCAAAGAAATATCTGATAATTTAGTTAATTGATATTTCCTTTTCTCTGATTGACCACCCCATATAAAATTTTTCGTAAGTCTATTCATCATATGGATGATGCTCGCTGGGATATAGAATAGATGAGGCTAGTATACTACTAATTGAACCAACACCGATTGGGCGAGTACAACTCTACCAGCCATAGTGAGACTTTTGAATTCCCAGCCTAAAATCCTCTTATAATATCTATCCAATATCCATAGCCAGTCTGATTTAGAATAACCTCATGCTTTAAGTTGATACCCAAGATATTTCATCCCATGTTTGATGGATCTCGCTCCAATCCCAAATAAAGAGGATAAGAATTCAATAAGATCCATGTTAGCATCATTATGAAAAAAGGATGATTTAGATTCATTAATATGCAAACTTGTGCCTTTTTGAAACCGAATAGAATGTCATGGAGACATGTCCAAGTAAGTTTGCATAGCATGCCAAATATAAGGATGTCATCCACAAATAAATTGTGGGATATAAAATTGTCCCTGCAAATCTTCAAAGGATGACATCTACCTTCCAGGACAACCTTATTAATACGGAGACTTAATGCATCCATGGCCAATATGAATAATAATGGAGATAAGGAACATCCTTGACGAAGACCTCTAGTAGCCGAGAAGTAAGAGGATGGCATACCATTTATAATGATAGCATAATTAACATTTTCCACGCATGCCATAATCCGCCTAATCATATTGGAATTTAGACCAATCTTAGCAAGGAGGCACCTCAAGAAACCCGAATCAAGACAATCATAAGCCTTTCTAAGGTCAATCTTCAGGATGACAGCTTCACTTTTATTCCTGTGCATAGAGAATAGGCCTTCCTGTGTATTTGCAACAACATCCAAAATATTCCCGCCCTTAAGAAAACCATGCTGGTCCTTGGATAAATATCTGGAGAGAGTGTCCTTAATTCTCCCAGCAATAATTTTTGAGATAATTTTAAATGTAATATTGCATAGAGATATAGGCCTAAATTCCTGGAAAGAGGTGGCATCCTGATTTTTCAGAATGAGACCTATCAATGTAGACGATATGAGGTGATGTATATTACCTTATATTCGAGCTTCCTCAATCATCCGCAGCAAGTCTGATTTAAATAGGTCAAAAAAGTGAATAAAGAATTCAAAAGTCCACCCGTCCGGGCCAGGACTTTGTCTTTTTGAAATGACTTCATGAATCCCAATAGTTCCTCTTTAGATACTTGCTGGAAAAGGGATTCATTTTGAACTTCATCAAACATTTGAGGATAAAGATCAATCCCCCAGATAATGTCCGCAATCCTGCCATCTCCAAATTTTTTACATTGATTTGCAAAATATTTAACCGCCTCATTTGAAATGTCTTGTTGTGAGTGGAGAAAACCACCTTCCCCATCATTTATCTTCCAAATAGTCTTTTTTTCACGTCTAGAATTTGCAAATCTGTGAAAAAAAATTTGTATTCTTATCTCCTTCTGCAAGCCAGATGGCACGGCTTTTCAACCTCCATGATGCTTCTTATAAGTCCAGGATCTTCTGCTTTTTCCTCTCTAAATATTTAATATGGCAATGCAATTGAAATGAAAGAGAATGTGCTGCAAATACACCAGATAACCTATCTAGTTCCTTTTGAATCTTCCAAAGTTCTTTCCAATTTTCTAGCCTTTTTCTATATTGCCATTCCATAACAATCTTTCTAATAGTTGATAGTTTTTCAATAAAAGACATGGAAGGAGAAAAATTGTCTAGAGGTGGGGACTCTTCCTAGGATCTCCTTATGAGATCATTAAAATCTGGATCCGCTAACCAGGTCATGTTGAATTTGAAACGATACCCATTCCTAAAACTCTGCTCCTTCCATTTAAGAGATATTGGCTTGTGATCTGAAATGAAACAATTTTCAATGAAAAACTTTGGCATGCCAAGACAATCAATGATGCCAACATGCAATATAAATCTATCTAATCTTTTAGCGATGTAGGCACCATCAATTCTTCCATTATCCCAAGTAGGTTGCAACCGGGTTGGACATATATCAATAAGATTTCGGTGCATCATTTCATTTTTAATATGATGAGCAAGTGATTCTTTTCTCCTACCATTACCCCATACCTCATCAGAATTTAAAGTAATATTCAGGTCCCCCACAATCATCAAAGATTCTATTTCAAATAATTCTAATGACAATAATTTATTCCAGAAAGATTGCCTATCATTGCAAGGGCCATAAATATTCAGAATGTTTATGGGGGTATCAAAACCTCTGAAAAGAGTACATATGAGAATACCTGCAAAACATTTAAATGCTTTGGCTTTAATCCAGTTCAGGTCCCATAGGACCGCCAACCCCCCAGACAGACCATTAGCCTCAGAAGCAACAATATGCCACGTAGGGAACATTCTTCTGAAATATGCAATAGAATCAGGGGTATTATGCATTATCTCCTGAATGAGAATAATTTTAGGATGGGCTGAATGAAAAAGGTTTTTAAGGGCAAGGAATTTGTGGTCTGCCCCAAGACCTATGATAGTCATGGAGAGAATGCAAGTCATGATGGTTTATGCTCGGGCATGCTTGCTCTAAGAGGCCCGTTTTCAGCTAGATCAATGATGGGGACATCAGTAAGAGAAAGATCTCTAATCACAATGCCAGAAGTATCATTCCTGCCCCGAAAATGCCTGCTACACCTGTTATTTTTCCTTCTCACGGTTATATTCTTTGCAGAGTTTGGACTGATATGAGGAGAACTGGACTTCCTAGGTTTATGAATCATAAGATGATGAAGTTCAAGAGATTTTTTGTTCAACAGGAAATCCAGGTCACTACCTACTGTATTCGAGGAAGAGTTAGGGGAGTTAATGGGAGTGACAAATACGCATGGTTCCTTTCCCTTATGAGATTTATGTTTTGGGGAAGGGGAGGAAGATAGAATATATGTAATATGGGAGGCCGAGGGAAGATCATGAATGGGATGAGGGATGGAATAGGGGGAGGAATGGCATTATCAGCAAGAGGCTCATGGGGATGCTTACAAATATAGTTATCTAATTTCTGCCATTTAGGGGAAGATGACCTTCTAGAATCTCTGGGTAATTCAGGAAGTGAATTCTTATCAGAAGGGAAACAAGAAAAGTCATCCCTATTGAAGAAATATGGATTACATTTAATATTTTTACTATGAGGAGATTCCATAGGGAGGCTGCCCGAGGCTACAGGAAAAAAACCATTAGGAGATGATCTATGAGACATTCCAGAGTGAGCAGACCCATTCTTTTTTCCAAAAATAGAACCTAATTTTTCCTGCTTCCGCCTAACATGACGATGACGACGAGGGAAATTTTTGATAAGATGGCCTGTCTGATGGCATGTAGAACACCTGAAAGGGACCCCCTAAAAATCAAGTTGCTGGATGATGCTTGAATTACCCCATGATATTTTAATGTGATCTGGCAAACCACCTCTATAAGATTTCTCTATAAGAATCCATGCTACACGTTTATCTTTCTCTCCAAGACATTTAGGATCCACATAAATACATTTCCCAACTGCATTACCAATCTCAATAAGTGTTTCCTTAGACCAAAGTTCAATTCGAAGCTCAGGAAGCTTGAACCATATCAGGTTGTTGGATCCTTGTTTTTTGAATGACATTTTGATAAAGTGGAAGGAGTGTCTAATTTTTTAGCCTGGAAGTTCTTTGCATCTATTTGATAAGAACCAAAGAATCTCCACATATATATAAACCTTAATGAGATGTAGATAACAAGAAAGCTGCAATAATAATTTGAAATGAAACAACTTTGCATAATTGATTGTTGCATGTCCAATGTTGCAAGATAATGAGAAACATTGTGAGTAGATCATGTGGACGGTGCCTTCTGTGCCTCCATTAGAAGTATTTTGTTGTGATTCCCCATCAAAAAATGCCCATGGTTTGCCTTTCAAAATTTCCACTTCATTTCTATTCGGATTATGTATGGAGGGTGTAATTTTTAGAATAGAAGATAGTAAGAATAGACTATTGATAGCCACTTTGGTAAAAGAATGACCATGGTTCTCAAATATGGCGCTATTTCTCTCCAGCCATATGCCCCAACAAACAACCAAAGGGAGAGCTCTAACGTTTTTTGGTGGTTTCCTTCCCAACCAATCTTTAAGGCATTCATCCATTAAGACCCCACACCATGTATGTATGCTTCCAATAGAATTATGAACCTCTTCCTAAAAACTAATAGTTAAGGGACAATTTATGAATAGATGTGGGATGCCTTTAGAATTTTCTAGGTATGGGGAGCATCTGTTAGGCCCCCAAAAGAGTATTTTTGTAGGATATCCCATGTTGGAACCTTTTTTTTTAGAGCACCCACATAGATAGTTTAGATTTTTGTAGATGTACATGTTTTCGTATTTTTTTTACCCACGAAGGAGGAGGGTGGACATTTAGCCATTGAGCTAAGGTTATGAACCAAAATTTGGATTGTTGATGCCTGAGGGGGCATAAGACCAAACCAAAGTGTCCTCGGTAGGCAAGAGATATATAAGGTTATGAAAAAGGGCTTCAAGGTACCTATTCCATTCATTGATCAGGGCCCCCTCTAGGATTAAGTTTGTTTCCTCTTCCAAACTTGTGGGCCCATCAATCCCCTCAAAATAGACACTTGACGTAAGAAGAAAATGACATGAGTAAGCAAGACCTCTATGAGTTGATCGTAAAGGATATGAGATTCGTCACTTTCTATCCATGGATATTTCCCTACTAGAAGTTTTGTACCATCCCATATCTTCCATCAGAGATAAGTAAAATTTTTAATAGCTTTTCAAACTAATGATCTTTTTGGAGCTTGGATCCAATCCAATATTGTAGAGCGATAGATAAATTTCTTTGCCATGATATGGGCCCAAAGACTAGATCCTAGTATTATTTTTCAAACTCCCTTAGCAGCAAGTACCTTTGAGAACTAGTTGATATTTTTTAAACCCCATCCTCCAAGTTGCTTTGGGAA
This sequence comes from Pinus taeda, assembly GCA_000404065.3. NCBI lineage: Eukaryota > Viridiplantae > Streptophyta > Pinopsida > Pinales > Pinaceae > Pinus > Pinus taeda. Next base: position 6,984 of record APFE031631173.1, read on the forward strand.
AGCAATGAAATACCAAGTTTTAAGGGAAAAAGGTCAATGATCTTGTTCTCCTACCCAGAGATGTCTTAAACATATATGCTTGATTTAGTGTAAGACACCCAAGGGGGCCCATGCAAGTGATTCCCAGTAAACAAGAATAACCTCCATCATTGCCTTGTAAAGTATCATCTTGGTGGCTTTTGATATAAATTTGTAACAGTTCTTGATTTTGAGTTCAATTGTTGCAATGAGTGAGGCCCAATCCCGTTTTCAATAGATTTTGGCTTTAAAAGGAAATCCAAATATTTTTATTGGATCTCCAAAAGGAGATGGGGTTATAAAGAGGATCCTAGAGACAATATCGATATCCTCCTGGTTAAGGGAATTTTTGATCAAAGAAGATTTTGCGCAATTTATCATCATGGAAGTGTCCAAAGAGAATAAGTCTTGAATAGATTTATAGCTAGGAGACTGTAGATATCCATTGCTAGAAATAGAATGATATCATCCACAAATATAAGATGTGTAATCGAGCAAGCCTGATAGATCTCAATACCTTTAATAAGGTGACAAGGATTTGCATCAATGATAACCATGTTAAGGGATTCGTCCACCAGTAAGAAGAGGAGAGGGGACAAGGGACATCTTTTTTTGATCCCTCTTTAGGGGTTAAAGAAAGGGGAATTTGTTCCATTGATTAAGAGGGCAATCAAAGATGTACTAATACAATTGTAGATCCAAGAAACAAAACGAGTGTTGAATCCCAAATGTACAATAATTAATCTTATGAATAGTGAATCCACCTCGTCGAAACCCTTAGATAGATCCAATTTGTATATAACAACCTTTTTCTTCTAAGTATGAATAGAGTGAAGGCCCTCATGTGCTAGCCCAATAGCTTCATGTATTTCCATGTCCATTAAATTTTTTAACTATTCCAAAGAAATATGTTTAGATAGGAAGGGATTAATATGAAGGGCTATGATTTTAGAGATAATCTTGTAGAGGAAGTTGCAAAGAGAGATCACCAAAAACTAGTCAAAGGAGACAAGATTATCCAATTTGGGGATAAGGGAGATGAAAGTGGAATTGAAGGGGGAAATTATTTTCCCCTAAAATTTAGAATGTTCCACTACCTGCAACAAATCATCTCTAATAAATTAGAAATAGACCAAGTATAATTCAATGGAAAGTCCATATGGACCCAAACTTTTATCTTTTTGTAAACTATGTAATGATAGCTTCCAATTCGGGATTTGTAACCTCCCGCATTAGATCTTCATTATCATCATATTGTACAAAATGGGGAAAGAAAGCCACTATTTGTAATGTCTTGTAAATGTTTTCTCTTCCCATCGATTTAAAGGTATCTTTGAAGTTGTATACACCTTATTTTGAGATATCCTTAAATGAGGTGGCATTAGTTCCACCAAATCTATTTATTTCCTAGATAGTGTTAATGGATTTCCTATGGTTTTGTATTATGTGGAATATTTTTTTTTTCATCCCCATCCTTCAACCAAAACGCTCTACTCTTCAAATGCCACTACTTCTCCTTCTGCAAAAGGAGGGCTCTTTTCCTTACTTCAAGATATTTTGGGTTAAATAATTTATCCTCAGAGAGAGAGGAATGATCCCTATTCATCAAGAGGTCCATTATTTTTTCTTCAATTTCATATAGATTCTCTCATCTTGTTGTTTCTTCTCCCTTGCCCCATTGTGAGATGACTTTTTTGGCCCTTTGAATTTTTCCTGAAATTGAATTAGAGGAGATGATATCTGAACTAGATCATAGGGGAGCCAATGTATCTTAAATTTTTCAAGGATAGATGGGTGATAAAGCCAACTGGGGTTCAACTTGAATGGTCACATAGGCATTTATGAGATAGGAATCATGTCCATATTAACATGTTTATGATCTGTTGGGTCCTTCATTTTTTGTAATGGTTTTGGAAAATTTTGACTAAGTTTTAGTTGGAAAATGGTCACAAAGAGATCACTAGGAACGACAAGACAAGTGACCAAACCATCCAGAAGCCGAGAACAGGAAAAAGAAGCGACATAAATATGTTAGAGGTAGTTACCTTGGGATTCACAGAAGTTGCGAAAGGAGGACATGCACGTTGGATTTTGAAAAGATCAAAGATGATAAGGAACAAAACATTTATATTTTTTCAAAGTGGATCAGATCAAGCGAGTGGGATTAAGGAGGAAGACCTAGAAAAGGATAAAGAAAATAATTTAGAGACAAAGAATTCTTAGTGTGTGTAGAGATATTGTCGACGTGAAATCTGAAACTCATTACAATATCTACATTGTAATATTTTGTTATGTTTTATGATTTAGCCTTGATAAGTTATGTAGGATCTCGTATCCTCATGAAGATTTGTACTACAATGTAATGATTTTGGTTTATAATATAATGAAGTGTTGTGGGGAATGATTTTGTGTTTATGTGTTGGAATGGATGCTAGTCAAATGACCTCTTAAAATTTTTGAGATTATAGTCCTATTTATCTTATGATGTTTACGATTGTAAAATGTTTTTGTTCTAATTATTGAATGAACTCTAAATGTCATTTCAATGATGGATGTAGCATTTACCCAATGAATGATTTGAATGTTAATTCACTCCTTGGTCCTGTTTAATGATCCCTTATCTTCTTCTATGTCTTGGCATGCCTCAGGTGAGATGCTTTTATCTATTGGAGAAGTAGAAATGTCGGCGATGTGCTAGACTACAACAAAAATCTTTGTTGACACCCAGTGTATGAACCCTATATTTTCCATACTAAATTTTGCACCAACATGATCAGATACACCCCTTGAATCCATCCACTAATGAATATGGAATGGTTGGTCTAGAAATGTTTTAGTGATGAGAAAGCAATCCAGTCTTTTAGCCATATATACAGGACCAGTCCTGTTATTCGTCCATGTCAGGAGAAGTTTTGCAAGGAGGACATCCACTAGAACTAAATATCCACAAACTAATCCGCCATTGGGTTGGGATGTGTAGAGGGACCCCAAATTTCAAATTTCCCTAATGTAAATCTTAGGTCATCCCCGAGGTAGATGAGGTTTGATCCAAAGCAGGGAGGGTTGAATATGTTGTCTCAAAATAGTTTCCTCTCCACATATGGTCATAAACATGGAGAATATTTAATGAAAACCCATCATCTCTTAATGTGAAAGAAGTAGCTAGGGAAGAATTGGAGGACCATGCCAAGGAACAATATAGAAAGGTAGAATTCCAGGCTGTGATGAGCAACCAGATTTCCCCAAAGCATTAATATGATGGAAATACAAATTTGGGAGAAGGGGAGATAGAAGGGATTTTTCCTTATGGCCATCGATTATCATTTCTTGTATAAAGATAATATGAGGCTAGGGGGATGCAATCAACCTCTTCAAGGCGAAGGGTTTTGAAGGGTTGACAAAAACCTGAATGTTTAGAGAAAGGAGTCTCATTCTAAAACCCTCCTAGGGCCTACTGCTCTAAGTGCCCCTATAATAGACCATTGCTTCCCATATTTTATCTCAGAGGAAGCTTGTTCCTTGGATAAGGAAATAAGCCATTTTCTCCCCCTACCCAAGCCTTGTAATAACAAGTTTCTAATAGTGCCAAGACCTCCCCTCGGTTGAGGGTTGAAAACATCGCTCCACACCAGATCAAGAGAAAGGGAGTGAAGTTCGTAGTGTTGTCTATGTGAAACAGAAGGGAGGGGGGGAAGGTGTCGTCAAATAAGAGAGAAAGGTTTGTGATAAGAGAAGGGGGAATATAAGTGTTTCAAGTGGAAGGAGAAGGAAAAAAAAGGAGAAGGGAGGGGGCAAATAAAGTTTGCAATTCCATAAGGGGGAAACTATGATGAAACTAAGAGTGTGGAGCATCTAAATTTGCATATAATGAAGGGGGAGAGAGGGAGAATGGATTCAACATACTTGATGAGGAGGCTAAGACAACAATAGAGAAATGATGTGTTTCTCCTTATGGGTTCTCTTAAACATCGACAAACTCATCGTTTGGAACCTCCGCATCAACAACAGGAGTGCTTTGCAAATTTTCTACTAGGCTGACCCCCTACCATTTGACCCAGAGTTTGGATCAGAAGTATTTCCTTCAGTGGTATTTTCTTAATAGTTTATACTATGCAAGGGAGTGTTTTTAGAGTCCAAAATTGATTAATGGATGATCAAGGATCTTTGAAATGATCAGAATTTTACTATCTCAAATGCTCAGAAAGTCAGCGCCAAGTTGAAGAGCTCGTCGTGCTGATTCTAGTAGTATATCTGGTTTCAAAAATAGCCTTCGTATGAAGGAGATTTATGGAAAACAGGGAAAAAAATGGGTTTTTGTAGGCCAAGTGGTAGTCTTTCAATGTGACGTGTGGCAGGTCAAAGGCAATGTAGGTGCTCAAACTCACTAGACGTCGGATGGAGAGGTCGAACCCGCGACCTCCCATACCACATTACAAATTGTTAGCGTTATACCATGGCTTTGATCTATTAAATGATGGCACATATGCTATATTTTAAGTTATATTGTATGGTGTATCGGGAGAAGGGGTGGCGGAGCCCACCATACTTGGCAGGCCCGCCAAACCCAACGTATGATAATTACTACTCCAAAAAAACATCCAGAAATGGAGCAACACTGTCGGAGATACGTTATGTAATCGTCGGGGAGCAGATAACCACCACCGGTCACATGCCATAGTTTATGCCATATGTAGCAACGTAATACCTCCGCCATATCAATCATATCTGCTAGCCTTACCACACCGTCAGAGCCATGAGGCGGGTGTTCACATGTGACCACAGTGAAGCTGTTGCCAGCAACCTTGCCACGGGGTATCACCACCGGAGTTAACCATAACATATGCCGAGATATGTGATTAGGCCATCACCGTCGGGGGTTAGGCGCTGAAGGGTTATGTTAAAGCTTAGGTATATGTTATATTTATTAGATTTGAATTATTGTTAGTCCAATCCTTTGCTACCATATATGTTATATGGTTATAACATATCAATAATATATGCACCATATTAAAACCTTGTTATAACGATACCATATGGTATGGCCATGTATTAAAACCATTTTGCTATATTTTCCATTATGGTTTTAGCCTAAACATTATATATTTGTAATTTTATGTTAAGAGAGGACAAGGAATCTTGGAATTTTTAAGAGTTGAGATTGTAGGCAACAAAGAGTTTTTGAACATGTTTAGGAAGCGAAGTTGAGAACTTTGAAGGCACTTTTTGGGAGACCTGGGAAGCCCTTTTCAGAAGTGTGAGTTAGTACAGGATCCTAAGACAGAGCAGATCACAATAGGATTGTTCATGATTGTATCTGAAGCAATTTTATTTTACGTATTTATGGTTTTGAAGTTTTATTATAAAGGTCTCCACGCTGAAGACCACAACCCAGAGATGTAGGCTTGAAGATAGCCGAACTCCATTATCAAACTTTTGGTGTCATTGTGTTAATGTGATTGTTGTTATATTCTCCGAATTACTGCAATTTCTATTTTCAAGTTCTTATTCTCAATTTCAAGTTTTTGAAGAAATTTAAATGGTATTTTAAAAAGTCATGCATTAACACTTTTTAAAAGATCATAAAACACATTTCAGTAAAAGATCAGATCTAGGATCATTTGGTATCAGAGCGAGTTAATTGATAATTGCGATTTATAAGTGTGCATTATCACCAGGGGAAAATCAAAGCTTGGTGAAGGAGATCTAGAAGTTGTCTCAAGAAGGAGGACAACTCGAGGAGAAGAGATGGTTGAAGAAGGAAGCGGTGATCATCCTTTTAGATTTGATGCAGGCTTTGTGGATGATTTCATGACCTTGCAAGCCATGGTCGAAGAGATGTACTGTGAGTTCAAGAAAGCAACATATGAAGATGCAAAGCCTACATACAAAGAGGGACAACCATCACCATCTAGAAAAGAAGATGAAAGCAATAAAAAAGACCCTATCGCTTCTCTCTTGACTCCATTTGAAACTTTGAAACCATTGTTGAAACTTGATGTTAAGTTTGCGTTACCCATGTATAATGGAGAAGTTTATGCTAAGAATCTTGACAATTGGGTCAGGCAAATGGAGGTTTACTGTAGCATGAAACATATCACTAAAGATGAAGTCAAAATCAGGCTAGCATCACTTCGTTTAGAAGGCACAATATTGATCTAGTGGCAAAGTGAGTTACAGAAAGGTACTCAACATATCAATAATATTTTTCCATCATGGTCTAATTTTATTACTATGCTTAGAAAGAAATTATATCCAATGGGATATAATAAAAAATCTTTAATAGAATGGAAAGGACTAAAAATTAGGAAATGTCATTCAGTGCAGGAATATATAGATGAGTTTTGTAAGAAGGCATTGATGTTAGATATTCCTTTCTATAATCAAGAAACTCTAATGAAATACATAGGAGGATTACCTGAGTATATTCATAATATTGTATTTATGTGCACTCCTTCTAACCTGGATGAAGTGGTAGTACAAGAAACTTACATTGAAGAAGTTAAGTTAGGAGTTGGGTTATTATCAAAAGCAATAGTCAGAAAGGAGAGTGAGGGAAAATGAAAAGAGAAGAAAGCAAACAAAAGTAAGATGGAGGTTGAAAATATCTCTTGTAAACATTGCAATAAATAGGGCCATGACTTAGACCACTATTGGCAATTGCATCCTGAAATGAAACCAAAGTGGATAAGAAAAGGGAATAAAAATGTTGCGGCAATAGTGAAACCAATGGACTTAGGGTCAAATTCAGGCAATGAGGCGCATATCACATCATTGGTTATGACCGGTAAATCTGATGAAAGTAATGATTCTAACAGTTCCAGATGCAAGTTATTTCATATAAGGGTTGTTATGAAACATACAAAGATCGACACATTACTAGATAGTGGATCTCAAGCTAACCTAATTTCAGAAAAAGTGGTTAAAGAATTGGGATTGAAAACCATAAAGCATCAGAAAACTTATACTTTAATTTGGATGAGAAGAAACCATAAATTATGAGTGACTAAGCAATGTATGTTACCATTTGCAATAAATTCTCAATTTAAGGATAAGGTGATGTGTGATGTGGTAAAACTAGATACATGTGGGATGGTCTTGGGTAGCCCGTATTTATATGATCAGAAAGCGATATTTTTCAGGGAACATAATCAATATCACTTGTTAAAAAAAGGAATTGAATATATTGTACATTCTCACCCCATAAAAGCATATAAATCTATTTTCACGGTGAAGCAGTTAAAACAAGCAACTTATGCCAACAAAAATGTTGTTGTACAACCTAAAGTACCTAAGAATGAGATCATTAAAGTTAATCACAAAAAGAGGGACATGCTTAAGGAATCCAAAATTGTACATCGACAAGAGTTGCAGCAAGATAAGTTGAGTTTTGCTTTAGCTATGAAGAAAAAGCAGGGTATAGTTTCATTTATGTCAATACTTTCAATGTTGTTAATGAGTTTATCACTGTTTAGTGGTGCTTGGATATTAGCAACAAATATGAATGTATATGTGGGTGAAAAAGGACTCGATATATTTTGTAGTTTGTGTGTTTTACTGATGATTGTATAGATGAGTAAAGTGTACAGATTCAGAACAAGGCGGATAGATACTGACCAAGTGCGAAAACAATACCCAGATTTGTTTTATGGAATTTAAGACTTTTGGTTGTCCAATAGGTATAAGCGGGGAGGAAATGATTTGAAATCAATCAATGGATGATCAAGGATCTTTGACATGCTGATAATTTTACAGTCTCATATGCTCGCAAAATCAATGCCAAGTTGAAGAGCTCATCGCACTGATTCTGACAGTATATTCAATTTTGAAAATAGCCCCTGTATGAAGGAGAAACGAGTTCTGAAGTTTATGGCAAACATGTGAAAAAATGGGTTTTCGCAGGCCAAGTGGCAGTATCTCAATGTGACACATGGCAGGTCAAAGTCAAAACAGGTGGTCAAAGTCAATAGAGGTCGGATGGGTAGGTCGAACCCGCGACCTCCCATACCACATTACAAAACCTTACCATTATACCATGGCTTTGATTTATTAAACGATGGCGCATATGTTATATTTAAAGTCATATTATATGGTGTATGGGGGGAAGGGTTGGCGGAGCCTGCCATACTTAGCAGGCCCACCAAACCCAACGTATGATAAGTACTGCTCCAAATAAACCTTCATAAATGGAGCAAACATCATCAGACATACGTTATGTAACCCTTAGGGAGTAGGTAACCACCGTTGGTCACATGCCACAGTTTATGCCACGGGTAGAAACGTGATACCTTCGCCATATCGACCATATCCACCAGCCTTATCACACCACTGGAGCCACGAGTCGGGTGTTTACATGTGACCACAGCGACGCTGTTGGCAACAACCCGTGGGGTATGACCACTGGAGTTAACCATAGCATATGTTGAGATATGTGACCAAGCCATCACTGTCGGGGGTTAAGCACCGAAGGGTTATGTTAATACTTAGGTATATGTTATACTTATTAGATATGGATTTTCACCGGTCCAATTCTTTGCTACCATATATGTTATATGGTCATACCATATCAATAATATATGTGCCATATTAAAACATTGTTGTAACGATACCATATGGTATGCGCCATGTAATAAAACCATTTTGTATGTTTATCATTATGGTTTTAGCCTAAACATTATATATTTACAATGTTATGTCAAGAGAGGACAAGGAAGCTTGGAATTTTGAAGAGTTAAGATTGTAGGCAGCAGAGACGTTTTTGAGCATGTTCAGGTAGGGAAGCTAACAACTTTGAAGGTAATTTTTGGGAGATAAGAGAAGCCTTTTTTAGAACCGAGAGTTGCTACAGGACCCTGAGACAGAGTATATTGCATTAGGATTGTTTAGGATTGTATCTAAAGCAATTTTCTTTTAGTATTTATGGTTTTGGAGTTTTAATATTAAGGCCTCCCCACTGAAGATGAGGGCTCAAAGATGTAGGATTAAAGATAGCTGAACTCCATTATTAAACTTTTGGTGTCAATTTGTTAATGTACTTGTTGTTATATTATCTAAATTACTGCAATTTCTATTTTCAAGTTATTATTCTCAATTATTTTTGAAGCAATTTAAATGGTGTTTTAAAAAGTCATAATGAACACTTTTTAAAAGATAATAAATCACATTTCAATAAAATATCATATTTGGGATCTGAGAGAGGGATCATGGATTCAACATACTTGATGAGGAGGTTGAGACAACAATAGAACCATGATGTGTTTCTCGTTATGAGTTCTCTGAAACATCAACCCACTCATCTTTTGGAACCTCCACATCAACAACAGGAGTGCTTTGAAAATTTTCCACTAGGGCTGACCCCCTACCATTTGACATAGAGGTTGGATCATAAGTGTTTCCTTTGGTGGTATTTTCTTAATAGTTTATACTATGCAAGGGAATGTTTTCAAAGTCCAAACCCTTGTGCAATTTTTGAACACGCTTATTTTTTAACTTCCCGCAAGGGTAATCCTCCCCCGAATGACCATATGATTGACAACGAGCACACTTATATGGAATTCCTTCATAATTAAGGGCTTTCTTATGGGTTTTAGAGCCCACTTTGATGGAAATTGAGTTAGGGAGACTTGATGCTAGGTTGAGACCAACTAGGATTCTTGTAATTGCATGCATCTAGTTCTTTTATAGGAGGAGTTTGATTTATAATAAAACCCTAATATATTCATGATTTCTTGAAATACCTCGTTAGAGCAAAAATATAGGGGAATGATAGAAGTTTGACCCATACCAAAACCACTAAAAGTTGTTCTCAGTGAGCATCAAAGTCCAATGTCCATTTTTTTAGGAAGAGTGTCTGAAAGCCCCACTGCCATCATTGTTGTTGAAGCTTATCCACGTCCTCCCTAGAGTGTGTGAGGCAACCTAACCAACCCTTCACCAAGGTAATTCATCTAGGCAAGTCATCTAACGTCAGAGGGAAATGTTTGGTAGTCCAACTCCTCATGACTGCCATATCCATGCTCTTACTAGTGACCCTTCCCAACACCACTACCTCTTCCATCTAAACGATTTCATTTAGTTTGCTATCTTACCTCGAAACTAAATTGTGATCATGCACCTTACACTTCACACATTTTTTTCTTGATTTTGGAATAGTCCGCAACACCTATTATAGGGAGGGTGACTAAGAGTTTTCAAAAGTACCTCCTCTTGGCATCTCCCATGTATGAATTTCGCAATAGAAACCATGAGGATAAGGTAAGAAGGGGAGTTACTAGTACAAAAGAAGTCATAACGTCAAAACTACAAAATAGATTAGGAGAAAGATATGGTAACATGGCAATAGAAGGTGGGAGTGATTTAGTGATGGGGACAGATGAAGTTGTTGG
>APFE031631182.1:0-21511 GCA_000404065.3 Pinus taeda
GAGCAGTAGCCTACAAGTTGGCCTTACCATCAAATTCAAAAATCCATCTAGTCTTCCATGTATCATGCCTCAAGAAAGTGGTGGGGAACAATTGCAGAATTCAAACCAGTCTACTTGAATTGGATGAAGAAGGTTCACTCTGGACCCAACCTGAATAGGTCCTTGATACACGAGAATGACATCTGTGTGGCCGAACGATTAAGGAAGTCCTCGTCAAGTGGAAAGACACCTCTCTAGAAGATGAGACCTAGGAACCAACCATTATTCTTCAATAGTTTCGCAGCTTCAACCTTGAGAACAAGGCTGCTTTTGATGGGGGAGGGCATGTTAGAGTCCAAACCTAACCCCTTTATTTATGTAATAGAGTTGAGTCATAGTTATAGTTAGTTAAAGAGTTAATAAGTCTTGTATTAATAATTGTAAGTGGTTGACCTGCATTTAAGAAAGGGACCACAGTTAGTTGCAAACATGCCATGGTATTAGATAGATGGTATTGAGAGAACCATGGTAATGACCCATGGTATTGTATGTATAAATCCTATATAAAGGATAAAGACTCCCCATTGAGAAATATCGAGTCTTATTTTGTAATCGAGCTCTGCTCTGCTGGAGGTTCCCCCCTCGAAGAGGCAAGTGAACATTGCTTTCATCCCTGAATAATAAAATACTTGCTATTTTTCTCATTTTGTTCTATGTTATGGGTTGTATTTCTTTGCATATTTGGTATTATGGAATTTCTCGCAGGTCAAAAGCATAATAACTAGTCTCTTATGTACTTGTTTTACGTTAATAAAATGGGTCTTTATGCCTAATGTTCCAAGTTTTTATTCCAGATCCTTTTGGATCCTTTCGCTATTTGTGGCATTTCTTGACATCTTTGTATTACTTACATATGTGTTGTTAATTAGTATGAATGAGAATTTACCCCAAGGCAAGATTCTGGTTCAGGAACATGACGCAAGTTAGTTTATTGTATACAACATTACACATTATGCTGCAAAGTATATGTTATGAACTACGGTAATGAGTATTTAACACAACACTTCATTCCATTGTAGATGCATACACTAGTTAAACTTGTTTATCAACACTTTTCATTTCAAAGGTGTGACATATGTGTTTATGTATTCATTTATTTATCATAACTATAAACCTATCACTGCATAGAGAGACATCCACATGCTCATCACATTAACAACATTGTTACAGTCCAAAAATAATCCAAACCATTTCAACTAGAATTTTACCGTAAGTTCATTAATATTTAAGCAACACAAACAAATACTTATATTTAAAGTTGCATGGAAACTAAGTCTAGGACAAGGACTCTCCACCCAACCATAGATAGTTGCAACCACACTTGCATCTTTCACCCCTAAGCCAAATTCCATATTCTAAGGGGGGTGCTTGCTTAAGTGGTTAGAACACTAGTTGCCAACAAAAACAAGGAATCCATAGGGCCTCTTACTCAATCCAACTAGTTTACACTACCATCTACTAAGCACATGGAGTTCAAAGGTTCTTACCTCACCCCACGTGCATACAAAGTGATTTAGTCCCTTCTAAGGAGTCTAGGATCCACTGTAATAGTAATGCAGTAACCAAGGTATTTAATCAAGTCTTCTTTTGTTGTTGCTACGGGATAAACCTATTCCAAAGTTGTCTAGGGCTCTAGAACCTACTATCTTACCCACATCCTCCAGGGGACCCAAGCTATTACAAGGCTCCAAATATTACATCCCAACTGATAGCCTCCAAGGACCCAAGCTATTATAGGGCTACAGAGATTGTCTCAACCCACGACCCCCAACGACCAAAGTTGTTAAAGAGCTCTGTGGATCCTATCTCAACTCACAACCTCTTGGGAACCCCAAACAGTTATAGGGCTCTAGAGACTAGTAGCTCAACACACAACCTCTAGGGAAACTTAGAGCAAATCCCCTTCTCTTCTCTCCTATTCTGCATTGCCTGCTGATTGAACCAGATTTGCCTATTTTTTTGTTGCTCAAATTGTGTCTCGTCTCTCCTTCAACATGAATTTGAATACCATGTCTTTCCTTCTTTTCTTGTGTTGCATTTACTGCTTCATCCTTGATTTATTTCATTGATCAATTCTCCTCTTGGTTAGTTTCCCCTTTTCCTTGTGAAGGTTCCCAAGTGTACGGGGCTATGTACCTTCCTTGCAGTTCATTCAATTTTAAGAACTAGTTCATTAATTCATGCGCTAATCGGATTTTAATGGCTATCTTAGACATTTCAATTTTTCTCCACAAGAAAACGTCAACCTCCCAAGCAAGCAATCCTTCTCCCGAACTTTGGAATCCGTGTCCCTTTGACTCAGTCCCTTTTTCTTAATTTCACATATTTATAAAAAATATTTACAATTCATTTAATGATAGAACCATGGGTGGGGCTGTGACATGATGTTGTAATAACATATGTTGTAACAACAAATGCCATAACAACTGCCAATTTTAAATATGTTGAAAATGTTGTGACAACTAATGTTGTAACACCCATTACTGTCGAAAATGTTGAAACTGTTGTAGAAGCTTATGATATAATAACTGATACTATTGAAACCACTGAAACAATGACCATTACAGTAGATGCTATAACAATAGATTCCATAACAACTATCAATGTTAAATTTGCTGGAAATGTTGTAACAACTAATGCTGGAACACCCATTCAGATCCCTTCAACCTAGTAGTATCACCACTTTTCAACATTTTGAAGAAGTCTTTCTTAAAGGATGGTGTTGTAGCTATTTTATCATTGTATTTCAACTAAAATAATAATAAGAGCAATATATATATAGAAAACAGACATACATATATTATTATATATATATAATAATATTTATAATATATATAATATAGATATACACACACACACACACAAAAATAAAAGGAATATATAAGGACTCTTTGAGCCAAGATTTTGTAAAATTTTATGCTATATATACACTACATTTCCACACTCAAGTGAAGGGATGGTCAATGTTTCCTTTCAATGTTGAGTAGAAAGATCTAGTAAAGGTGTTAAATATGAAATGGATATGGGGAGTGAGACTAGAGTCAACTATAGGTGGAGCAGAAGGATTATCAAGAATGGAACAAGTGTAATTGAAACTAGTAGCATTGACTCTCTAGTTGCAAGAAATGGTGAAAGGGAACTTCCCTTTGTCTATGTCACTTCTTAGAGAAATGGTTGTGTTTGAAGATCACATGTAGAATAGATTGGAGATATAGGGATTGCTCCACACTAGGATTAGGCTTAGATTCAAAACAAGTCAATGACTTGTAGGAAAATTAAAGAACTTGACTTTAGTCTAAGAAGGAAGGCAAGGAAGGTGAATTAAAGGTGACCTAGGGCTATCCTAAAGGGTTGCTACAGGTCTGCACTAAAACTATAAGTTGATTATTCATTGCGACTTCTATAGGGTAAACACTTTCCATATAGATGATTGTTGTAAATTATTTGTGCTTGTCCAATAGTTTGAGAACATATTCAAGATAGAATTTGCTAGAGATAGTAATTAGGGGTCAAAGTGAAAATCAAGATAATCCATGGAATCTATGAATTAACATTGGCCACTTCACACATTGGGCATGATGAACCTCTATTCATTGGTGAACCTATGGATTTGAGATGTTGTAGGAATTTCCAACTAAATAAATCGAACTTATTTATGAAATAGACTCTTACGGATGAATTACAATGTTGGAATCCATTTGGAATTAGGCTTGAAACCTAATGCAAACAAAGTCTATTATGCCCTTTGTTTATTAAGAACATTGACCCCAACAAATGTTTCTTTTGGTAAATTGTATACAAGTTGAAGGTTGAGCATTCGTTACGTGAACTACAACAATGCATCATGGGTAGAATCCTTAAAATTTCTTGGACTAACAAAGGATCCTTAAACTTGACTTGAAAAAGTTTTGGTTTTGTAAGTGAATTGCATTGACAATTGATTAATGAATAACATTAAAAACAATTATTGAGTTTTATAGAGATCATTGTTTTATTTTATATTTATTTTCACAATGATCCATGTTGATGAGATAAATAGACAATAGTGATCAGGTGCTAAAAAATAGGCTCAAAACTCAAAATATCAGAATCTCTATAAACTTAGCTTTATATTGAAGATCTCATTATCCTAATTCTAATGGTGCAAATGACACTCGAATTCGAGCTCGTATGAAGAAGTTAGAGCAAGTCAAAATTTAGGTTTGACTTAGACAGATGGTAGGAAAAGATGATGTGCAGGGCTCTTCAGCAAATGGGGAAGTGCCAAGTGGTAGGCCGCCATTGGCCCCCTCATTTTGCAAATCGTATGTCATAGGTGGGTTAGTGCTAAAAATCACCCCGGAATAAGCCAGGGTGCGATGCGATATTTGTAATCGCACATCGAACAGGGAAGGAGGAAAGGCATTAAAGAATTTCCCCCAATAGTTGCGATGCAACAATCGGCCCCTGAGAAGGGAAGGGTTGCGATCCGTTAATTGCAATCATAGATCATAATCGCACACTAGAAAAAATAGAGTCCCACATATATAATACTGTCGGTAACCCGTTAATTGTGAATTGTGAAAGGATCCCGGATGCGATAAGTTTATAAGTTCCATTAATAGTTTTGTCGGGTCTGCCATATCACAATCGCACATAGCCCCACCGTGTTCACAAACCATAAGTCCATTGGTTCTCATTGATTGTGATTTGCGCTGGGACAGTTGGTGTTGACAGATTATGGACCACCGCGCGGTAAAATTTTCTCTCAGTTAGCGCTTTTTGGAGCTAATTTGTAGGATCATGCCAGATTTGGAGCAATTTGTGGAGCGAATAGTGGGAAATCTAGGAGAGGTCATAAATTCTTTATTCTTCCACCAAATTGGATGCAAGAAGAGGCTAGATAGCCATTTTTGAACATTTTGACTCAATGAAGCAGGTTTTAGAAGCATTTGAGCATTGTAAACACATATTTTTACACTTTTGAGCATAATAGAGAGGCCCTAGCCATTGGAAGTTGGACCAAGGAGACGTAGCCCAAGAGGATTAAAATCCTTTATCATGTTCATGTTGTAATGTGTTTTTGATGATTTTCTGTACATGTTTATGTTGTTGTTCAATCTCTTATTTATGTTAAATTTCTCATAAAATTAACATAAAAACACATCATTTCACTTGAAAAAATTCATGAATCCCTAAACACAATGAAAGAATTTTGTTTCTAATATGAGGAGGATCTTAGCACAACAATCTAATATTCTAAATGAAAAATGAAAAAGATAAGTCCTTCAGCCCTACCTCACTTCCATGGACTAACTACCGAAGATCCTGATACTTTCTTATTTGAATTTGTCGTTCTCTGTCGAACCTATGACTATGCAGAAGACGAGCAGAAGTTGAAACTGTTTCCTTCTACCCTCAAGGATGCAGCCTTGCGATGGTTCATGGGGTTACCTGGAAAAAATATACAACTTAGGCTCAGATGCAACAAGCCTTTAACAAAAAATATCGGGACCATTACAGGTCAAAGGAAACCAAGGAAGAAATCTTCCGAATGACCATGGTTAGTGATGAATCTTTAGAAGACTATGAAGAGAGGTTTCAACTCAGTTATAAAAGGGCCAGGTGCACACTTGACCCTGAACCTCTGAAGTTGGTTCTGCTCAGAGGAGTCCCTGAAGACCTTCTAGATACCCTCCATTTGCTCGCTGGGGGAGACATCTATCAACTACCTTATGATGACATAAAGACTGTGTTTAGAAACCATTCCAGGTCAGCTAGGAAGAGAGGTAGGGGAAGCCAACCATTAGCCAGTACCTCCACATCCAATTCATCCCTTAGAAAATGAACTTGAGAATCGGCTGGAAGATTTCAAGAGCGAGGTGAGGCAGACTCTTGCCATGCAAATGAATACCTTTCATATCAGAAGGAAACAAGAGGAAGCCGAGAGAGCTCTGACCATCTTTTTTCCTAGGTGCATGAGAAAGCACCCTAGGAACGAATGCCCACTGCACTCTATAGAAGTGTGTGTAGTCTATGAACAAGAAAATCCTACGAATCAGTGCCTTTCCTTGCCTAGAATCAAAGCTGCATGTCAAGGGGCTGAGGGAGCCACTGAACCAATCTATTTCATGAAGCAAAGGAGGCCACATGGGGCCAGACCTTACCAGTAGGGAATGCAAGGGACCTCCCAGAGCTATTAGAACCCCAATCAAGCCACTTCCATGCCTTCTTGGGGTCCCCCTGCTCATCCTTCCTAGTCCACACCCCCTCCTTGGTCATATCCTCCTCAATACCAGGCCCCTCCAGTTTCTCATTCGTTTCATCCTTATGCTCAGCCACAACCTCAGTGGAGTGCACCTCATCAGGGGTGGAGGCCCCAGTATAACTTTCCTCCTGCTCTTTTTCCTCCACCACCTGCTCAACCACAACCATTACCTCTTGCTCCTCCAAGACAACCCTAAATACCTGCTCAACCAAACCTGAACCCCAACAACAGACATGCTTAGCAGGTATATAGTGGGGAAACATCATGCCCAACCTATGCAGTGGAGATTTAGGAGATTAACCTATGATCTGGGAAGGTTCTCCTAGATAGCCAACCTCCTCCTAAGGAGGATGAGGAAGAAAAATAGGAAAGTAAACCCAAAGTCATTCCACCCTTTCCTGAGAGACTAATTGGAACCACCCAACCGACCCCAAAAGAAATTGAACTTCTAAGAGAACTGAAACAGTTATGTGTAAAAATACCACTTGTCCAAGCCATAAAGGACGTGCCTATATAAAACAAGATGAGCAAGGGGAAGTGCTTCAAACAGCCAGGCAAGCAAAAGAGAGATGCCCCAACTATCAATGTCATAGGAAAATTGTTCGACCTGATGTTGGGGCAGGCAATTTGTCCGAAATATCTAGACCCTGGGAGTCTTGTAGTCGATTTTCACATCAATGGCACCATAATACCCCATACCTTGATTGATCTAAGGGCTGCCATTAATGTGATGACTAGGGACACTATGCTCAAACTCAACCTTCAGGGTTCCCTAAGAAAGACCTCAACAGTACTGTAGTTAGCAGACTGCTCCACTGTGACCCCTGAGGGGATTGTGGAAGTTGTCATGGTTTCTATTGATTCCTAGGAGTACCCTATTGATTTCTTAGTTGTCCAACCAAAGGCAAAGCTCACTGGGTATCCTCTCATCCTAGGAAGACCTTGGAACTACATATGCCTACATCAGTTGCCGAGCTGGGAACATGACAATTAAGAATGGGCATATGTCCAAACAGCTAGTCCTCTATCCTCTTTCCCAACGTCTGCTGGAACATGATTTACCCCTCTAATTGGAGGAGGAAGATGAGGATGAAGTCTATTCCTCACCATTTGTACACTAGAAGCTACCATGGGGGGTCCACAAACCGAGGATTATCTTATTAAGAACTTGCTTCAGAATCCACCCCCCAGTGTGTTGCCCTTAGAAGAGCTGGTGGAAGAAACCTAAGCTAATCCTTTAGTTGATCTCTGTGTGGCTGATTCGACCTCCCTTCGAGTCAAGAACGTGGAATTTGGCCTAGAAAAAACTTTGAAGATCAACTCATTCCTGTCCACCTCTCAGGAGAAAGAACTGTGTGGCTTATTGAAGAATCATTTGGATGCTTTTGCTTGGAGTTATAAGGAGATGAAGGGAGTCCAACCTTCCATCTGTACTAATCACATTTACATTAAGGAAGATTGTAAACCAGTTAGGTAGCCTCAAAAGAGGATGAATCCAGCCCTTAAGGACATTGTCAAAGAAGAACTACACAAGTTGTTGGATGCAGGATTCATCTACCCCATCTCTGATAGTGAACGGGTTTCTCCTTTGGTGCTAGTGCCAAAGAAAAACGGAAAGTGGAGAATCTGTGTAGATTATCGGGAACTAAACAAGGCCACCAAGAAGGACCATTTCCCTTTGCATTTCATAAATCAAGTGTTAGATGGCCTGGTAGGGAAGAAGTTCTTCTCCTTCCTAGATGGGTTTAGCGGGTACAACCAAATCCAAATCAGTCCGAAAAAACCAGGATAAGACCACTTTCACTTGTCCATGGGGTACTTTTGCATACCGGGTCCTTCATTTTGGGTTGTGAAATGCTCCTGCCACTTTCTAGAGAGCAGTATTGAGCATATTTGTTGTATTGGCTCATGAATCAATAGAGATCTATATGGATGACTTTACCCCTTATGGTTCTAACTTCCAGGAAGCTTTGACTAACTTGGGAAAAGTTTTAGCCAAGTGTATTGAAATGAACCTTTCCCTTAGTCCTGAAAAATGCGAATTCCTAATGACTGAAGGGACCATGCTAGGTCATACAATTTCTCAGCAAGGATTATAGGTGGATCCCAACAATATTGCTATCATCCAAAGGGTCCCACCTCCTCAAAAGGTAAGAGATGTTCGGAGTTTTCTAGGCTTAGTAGGTTATTATATAAGATTCATTAAAGATTTTAGTAAGCTAGTCTCTCCATTTTTTGTTCTTTTGGGGAAAGATGCTGAGTTTATATGGACTGACAACTGTCAGGAGGTTTTAGATGCCTTGAAAGGTAAGCTGGTAACTGCCCCGATCTTGAGAGGTCTAAACTGGGCCCTACCTTTTCACATTCACGCAGATACCTCGAATAAAGCAATAGGAGTAGCCTCAGGGCAAGTTGAAGAGAAGATGCCTTATGCCATATATTTTATCAGTAAAAACCTGTCCAAGGAAGAATTAAACTACACTGTAACTGAAAAGGAGCTCCTAGCTGTAGTCCATTCCCTAAACAAGTTCAGACACTACATCACTAGCTACCAAACATTCGTACACACTGATCATGCTACAATTAGTATTTGATGAATAAACCAGATGTAAACACTCGTATCATTAGATGGTTACTTTTATTGCAACAATTTGGTTTGACTATTGTTGATAATCCAGTAAGGAAAATGTTGTTGCTGATTTTCTGTCTAGACTAGATCTACCTGCAGGTGAAGAAGGAATGGTGGATGATCAAATGCCACATGAACACTTATTTTCTATTTCAGTACTCTTTCCATGGTTTTTTGATATAGCAAATTACTTGGTTTCAACACAGTTTCTGCCACACCTGTCCTCAAAAGAGAAGATCAAGATCGTGAGGAAAAGCACCCCATTCACTTGGATTGGGGGAAATATTTTTAAACTTGGCCCAGATTAGATGTTGAGGCGATGTGTGATGCGATGGAGGTAAGTCTTGACATCGTTTAACTGCATGATGGCTTGTGGGGCCATTTGCAAGCAAGAGGATTGCATTTCAAAATATTGGCAGGCAGGTTACTATTGGCCACTCTTCATCAAGATGTCAGGAGATACATCATCCAATGTGACCGATGTCAAAGGATGGGGAAACCAACTCCAAGGGATGAGATGCCCCTGCAACCTCAAGTGACTTTCGAGCCATTTGAGAAGTGGGGCATGGACTTTATGGGTCCTATCAACCCTCCTTCAAAACAGAAATCTTACATCATTGTGTATACTGATTATTTGACAAAATGGGCAAAAAAGAAGGCAATCAAAGAAGCAACAAAAGAAAAAGTAGCTGAATTTTTAAGGGAAAATATCTTCTACAAGTTTGGTTGCCCAAGAGAGTTAGTTATAGATCAAGGGAGTCAGTTTACCTCCAATTTGGTTGAAGACCTACTCACACACCACAAGATTAAGCACAGAACTTCCACCCCTTATCACCCACAAGCAAATGGATAGGTGGAAGTCACCAACATAGATTTGGAATGGATTTTGACAAAGGTAGTGAGAAACAACAGAAAATAATGGGCAGACCGATTGGTTGAGGCCACTTGGTCCTATAACACCACCTAGAAAACCACCACAGGGTTAACACCCTATGAGCTGGTCTATGGGAAGAAGGTTTTGCTATCGATAGAATTTGAATATAATATTTTAAGGATGGCAGCTCAGCTAGACCTAGATCTCAGCCATGCACAAAAGGAAAGATTTCTTCAGCTAAATGGATTGGATGAATAGAGAATGTAGGCCCTACTCCACTCAGAGGTAGTCCAACTTCAGAGAAAAATATGGCATGACAGACACCTCAAAGAAAAACAATTCCAACAACGAGATTGGGCACTGCTGTATGATTCAAGATATAAAGATTTCAAGGGCAAACTGAGGACAAGATGGCTGGGACCATATACAGTAGAAAAATGCAATGACAATGGTTCAGTGCTTATCCGGACCATAGATGAAGAAGCCATCCCTATGCTTGTTAATGGGCATAGATTGAATATCTACAGGAAGCCCCTTTCCAAGCAAGAGTTCATTGAGAATTTGGGAAAAACAGTGTCAGTAGTGGAATAGGTCTCTGTCTCCACCCCACTGACACTTTGCAAAAAAAAATAAAAAATCCCTGGGTGAAAACCTCTTGGAGGCACCCAGGGCATGCAGTGGGGGTGAAACCCTCTTGGAGGCACCCCAGCTGTCTCAAAAAAAAAAGAAGAGGAAAGAGAGAAAAACAAAACCTAACTTCTTTGTATAAATTGCAGGATTTCAGGAGGGTCACACAAGAGGAAAGACATGACCAGGCTGCATGCACCCTTCATAGTCCATCCCTTCATCATTGTTATCCTTTTCCAGGCCTCAGTCTCATTTGTTTTGAAAATTTCGCATCCTACAGGAAACTTTGTGTATTCTACAAGAGGATCCTGTAGAAACTACAGAAAGGCCAAAATCAAGTTTAAAAAAAGAACCCGAGGGTTGGAAATTCATCTAGAAGGCCTGTGAACCTCCCTACCACCATCCATCTGCCTAACTCTCCATGTAATCCTTGCACACCCACATTTCCACTCGTTTTTTCCTTTCTCTACATAGACAAAATACAGAAATTATGTTTTTTTTTTTTTTTTTTTTTTTTTTTTTTTTTTTTTTTTTTTTTTTTTTTTTTTTTTTCATTTTGAAAACACAAAAAAGATGACAAATAAAGTAGCAGTGTTCTTCTTACTTGATACCTTCCAACTACTATGTCTTTCATTTAGAGCCTTTGCTAGCTGTCGTTTTAAGCCTACTCAAGCATTAGCCTAAATTTCAAAAGGAGAAGCAGCTACAGGAAATCCTGTAGCAGCTGATCCCTTTGAAAAGCAAACTCCACAGACAGGGTCAGCGTAACAGGATGTATGAAGCATGTAAGGAACAGATCTTGATCGAGAAATCATTAGCATAAGATGAAGGCCAAGCATGCAGAGCATCAATAGCAAAAACAATGAGGAAATGAGGTGCCAGAGTCCGAAGTATGCATATCACAACAAAGACTAAGCAGGTAAGTGGCTAAACCTATTCCTCGGTTGCATGAATATTATTTCAAAACTGCATGAACTATGGGAATGGTCACAATTAAGCAGAATCGGTGGCCAGCAAACTGACCACCCTCTTTCAGTTCACACACCCTCATGGAATTTAGTTGAGCCATGTATAATTCAAACTACCGATCAGATATGCAGTCAGCACGTGTGGCATGTCAACTCGAGGGGAAAACATTCGGAACTGGTAGCGGTGGTGGCGTATAACGGGAGTAAGGGAGGTGATGGCAGTCAAGTGGCATGAAGAACCATAATTACATTGGCGTAGGACCAATGGTTCATATGGGGATAACGTACCCATCCGACCACCTCATCTCCTCACCGCAGATTACGCCAATAGTTAAGTATAGTGCGGTCTAAGCCTCCACCACCCTTTTGTTCATTTTCATGTTACGAAGCTCTCGATTGTAGTGCTTGTCTACCACCTTCAGAGCAACGAACCAATAATTTATGTCAGTTCTTCAAAACCCTCCCGCCTATCGGATTCTACAGGAGCACTACTGCATTCTACAAGAGCAGGAACACCTTCTACAAGAAGAGTTCTACAGGAAAAACAGAGAGCAACTCTGCAGCCGAAAAAGTCGGAATTTTTGTCAAATTCGAGCTAGGAATGTGGTAGGCTTGAAAACCTGCTCTGCATACGATCTATTTAGATAAGGTGGTGGCTTAAAACTAGAGTAGTGGGTGAAGAAAAATGAGGAAAGAGAAATTCAAAAGTCTACTGTGTCTTTTATGAAGTTCTACATAGTCTCTCTTTTCCCTTCTTTGTGTTCAAAATTTGCCTTTCTCTTCCTCACATTTTGCTGAAAAAGGGGATAGAAATCAAACCTAGGGAGAAAACAAAAATTGCAAGTCTGTTTACTCTGCGAAAAACCACTGTTTTATATAGTCCTTGTTCTGTCAACGTATTGATTTCTTCCAAGAACCAAGAAGCAAATTCAGGTTGAGAACAGTTTGAAGAAAGGGAGAGTTGCAAATTGGTGTTGTGAAGAAGGAGCACACGGGAAATTCCTCCTACAGTTTAGAAAAAAAACAAAACTCAGCTATCCCTCTGTTTCTGATTTTGGAAATTGTTGTTTTTTTCCTCACCTAAGCACTTCATAAACCACTAAACACCATGCCGGGAGGTTTTATGAGAAAGGAGCCTTTGAA
The DNA here is from genome assembly GCA_000404065.3 of Pinus taeda. NCBI lineage: Eukaryota > Viridiplantae > Streptophyta > Pinopsida > Pinales > Pinaceae > Pinus > Pinus taeda. The sequence goes on from APFE031631182.1 coordinate 12,528, forward strand.
CTCCAACCAATTGCATGAGCACCCTGAGGTGGTGGCCCTCTTCACCAGGGAAAATTGGATGATTTTCTTTGAAATAATTCATGGATATGATGATGAGGTGACTGAAGAACTTTTTATGTCCTTAAGACCCCATTCGAAAACACATGCTACAATCAGTTTCAGGGGTTTGACCCTAGAAATTACACCCGATTTTATCAGTCGAATCACAGGTCTTCCACTTGGGCTCCCTTAAAGCAAGGAGGAAAAAACATTAGGACAGGTTGCCAAGAAGACATTTTTTCAACCTGAGGAGCATCCTATAGAGGATAAAAATGGGGTGAGAAGGACAAGCTTACCTCCTCCTTGGAGTGAAGTCAGCTACCAAATAATGAAATATATCACTTGTGAAGGAAGGTTCAGCATACTTTATGGTTATCACTTCAGGTTATTGCATGAATTGAGATATGGGATGGACCTACCTGTAGTTAGAAAACTCAGTCTCCCATATTTCCTCTAGTCTTTGATAGAATGTGGCACCAAGTTGAATGCAGGGGTCCCAGACCAGCTGGCCCACCATGGTCTCATTAAATTATTGGTGGAAGATGCCCTACACACATACACCATCCCCATAGCTTGGGAAATTTTCAGAAATGTGTCCAGAGAAGATGACATCAAAACTTTGACTTAGGACATCAACCCATCTGGCAGTGAGGAGGAGGAAGAGAAAGAGGAATTTGAGAAAGAAATGCATGAGGAGACACAAAATATTCAAACAGAGGAGGAACATGAAACAGAGGAGAAGCATAAAGAAGAGGAGAAACTTGACAAATCCATTGTGATACCTAAGGCAGAGAAGAAAACAACCTCAAAGACAGAGAAGAGGAAAAGAACAAAATTTGAGAAGAAAAAGCGCAAGAAAACCCAGAAAAATACTGCCACAGGAGAGGTAGGGACCCAGCAGGAAAAGGAGAAGACATTACCAGAGATAGCAGAGACACAAGCAAAAACAGCAGACGCAGAAAAGACTGCAGAAGATGAAGGGGAAGAACAGCATAAAGAAACATTCCTTGAAACATTGGCAAAAGAAGCAGCAACTGTGCTTGCTGCATTGAGCACTTCAGCAAAACAAAAGGGAAAAAGAAAAAGAGAAACATCCATGTATTTCAAAGCTAGAAGGAGCACTAGGATTAAGGTGGGCAAGCCCCAGCCACCATCAAAAGAACCTATAATAATTGGGGATGCACCTACTGAGAAAAAGGAGGAATCCCCCTTCAAAATCTCTATCACCTATGAGAGAGGGAGTCCCAAAACTTCCACCTGGAAGGAAAGAGTCAGACTAATGGACTCCAAAGCAGTTCTACAGGAAGCTCAAACCTCTCTACAGGAAACACTGGCCAAACTGAAAGAGACTGAAAAATTAGAAGAGAAGGCAGCAGAATAGTCACAAGAGGAAGGCAAGGCTAAAGAGATACCTGAACCAAGCCCTCAACCTAATTTAGGCTCATATTACAATCTGCTAGAAGGTGGAAAGATCATCGCACATAAATTCGCTGTGCCCCTTTTCTTTGAACTAGAACAAGAAAGGGTCATAACTCATACATAGATGAAAATTGCTAAATCTAAAGGAGTTGAAGATATAGGACACATGGAAGAACAATTGAAAGAATTAAGAAGGGAGTTGGGCATGGTAAAGCACCTAGAGAGCATCAAAAGGCCCAACTACAGGAGGAAAATGAATTGCTGAAAAAGCAGTTACAGTAACAAGAAACTCAAGGGGGACACAAGTTGTTAATCTTGGAAGGGTAGCAATAGCAAGAAGGTTCCCTAGTAGATAATGAAGCAGCAGAGAAACAACAGCAAGAGGAAGAGCCATAGATTGATGTTGAAATGATGATAAAGCAACAGCAAGAAAGAGAATCTCAGGCAGCATCTGAAGTGCTGATGTTGAAACAATAGTTGCAGGAAAGGGAAGCCCAGATGGCCTGCATGGCCAACTAGGCAATGGAGGCCTTGCAGTGCAGGAAACCAGCTAGATCCTATGCACTATACCTCAAAGACCAATGGCCGCAGTTCCAGATTAAAACATTGGCCCAAAGGGGCGCAATCCCATTCCAAAATTATGGTCAGTTTATGCATCTATATGTTACTAGTTCAGCCGAGGATAAATCCAAAATAGAATAATTTTACTTACACAATCTGGCACTCCTTGATATGAATTTTTGGGATCCGAATGTTGCATTGGGAGACCTACAATGCATGGCTATGGCTTCTTGGATGAGCCATGAGGAAAAGAGAGCAGTGGAAATTCAACAGATCATGGCAAAAGAACTAAGTGAGCCCCTGCTGATAAGGGCCGAACCAAAATATCCCTCAGCTCTCATATATGCTCATCAACCCTTGCAAGCAATCCTCAAGTTCTCCCCGATTATGTTGAAAAGCAACCACAAGCTATCGCTCATTTTGAAGATATGGAAAAATTACTTGGCGATGACTGCCTTCATGCTTGCATGAGAAGGTGGAATACATTGTCATATAACTTAAAGATCAGGGAGTATCACTTCCCAACTAGAATGAGGGAGGCTATGGTGAGAGTGCCCCTATACAAACAATGAATGCAAAACTTGAAAGCGAACTAAATTGGCCTTAAGTTCAGTCCTTCACTACTCTTAAGACTATTGGAACAGGTTAAGGAAGAAGAAGAACATGAGCAAAGGGAGGAAGTGGACAGAAAGGCAGGTTTTCATGAAAGGGAAGACGACATCACCTCAGAGGCTTGGGATGTCAGGGAAGCTGTTAAAGCTATCAAGGATGAAGAACTGGATTAGTTGCTCAAAGGATGAGCAACCCATTTAGCAGGGGGGTGATGATGAGCCCCAGAAATGGGTAACTATATGGGCTCATTTTGCCTATTATTTCCATTTAATCCACCATTATCCATAGTTTTGTGCATGTTTTTGAATATATTTATGTCAATTGAGTGAATGGGGATAGTCACTTTGCCACATAGTCTAATAAGTGTTTATTGTAGATTTTTGGACAATTTTTGGACAAGGACCAGGAATTTATGAGCATAATGACAACCAACTTCGAGGAAACAGGGATGAGGACTTATAGGAGCGGTGTCTCCTGCATTAATGAACCGCTCCTCGAGTTCTTCATCAGCAGCTCTGAGTACAAAGGCCACCACATCAATGATTCCAAGGGGTAGCCGAGAAACTCAAGTGGGTTTGCTGTTATCTCCAGTTTTAGGCAGCCGAGTTCCTTAAGTTTAGGGGGACTATTGGGGGTCCTCACTTGTATAAATAAGAAGGCTTCAGACCTCAGTAGGTTAGCCATTTCATAGTCTATTTTCGCACTTTTGTGCAGTCTTGTACTCAGCTCATTTTCGAGCTCTTTTTGCAGACAGTTTTGTGATGTAACTATTATTTTTTTGATCAATGAAGATGAATCCAGCTTTGAACTAGCACTGATCTTTTCTAGAGGGCTGAAGCTCTTGGGTTAGGGCCCAACCCAAGCTGCCCAACACCTCCTTTGTGTATTTATATGTTTTTTTCTTGCATTCATAAGCTGATTTTTGTTGTTTATGTTAAATCTTGCTTTGGTAAAATAGGTTGCTTTTGATGGTTAAATTAGTTGTTCTTGCTTCAAGTTTCTTAAATAGTTTGCTGTGGTAACAGAGAAAGATCCAAAAAGGCTACCAACAGGTCTTGATCCCCTTTCTCCCTCCTTGGGACCATGAATTGAGGACAAGGCACTACTGTTGCCTCCAAAAACACAGTTTTTTGCCTTTCATGCAATTGCTAGTGTGATGTTTTGAGTTGGAGAAGCTGATATTTGCTTGGATTCACATGATTAGACCATTTCATGTTCATTTGCCATGGATTTCTTGCATAATTTGCTGTTCACAAAGTTTTGTTTAGCAGTACTCTGTTTTTATGTCAGATTTTAGGTCAAATTAGACAAACTCTGTTTTTCGGTTCTTGCTTGGGTTAGTTTTAAGAAGTAGGTGTGCAACTCACTTGAAAAACATTCCAGCTTGTCATCCCTCCATAGCACCACTTTATACCAACTCATCTTTCACAGATTCCTTCACTCATTCGCCTCATGTCGCCAATCTGCCCTAATTTCTGCGTTTTTGTGCAAAGTTGCTTTCTTCCCCTTTGAGCAAATCCAACCCTCTCCTTCATTCCTGATCTTCATTAACAGAGTCCTAGACCCTCCAACACCCTCATCCAACCTTCATTTCCCTTTTCCCACCATTTTTCCACTTTCAAATCTCCAAAAACCTCTTTCAGCCTCCTCCTGTAGAACTTCTTGTAGATCCCCTGCAGCCTCCTGTAGAAGTTCATGCGAGTTATTTTTCGAAGTCTGATCACAATGGAAGTCTCCAAAAGGGTGCTAGGGACATCTAGGGACCTCCCCACACCTTCCTCATCATCTGCAAAAGCCAATTCCATTTTCCTTTGCCACCAAACCACTGCACAGTCACAATTAATCAAATCACAAGCATAGTAAATCCACATAAAAATACTTAAAATTGAAAAAAGATGATTTCTTTCCATTTCTCTTTAGAAGTAGCTTGAGTAAATGCAATTTACCTTTTCAGTAATCAATGGCACCCATGTCAATAGTTTCCATCTCTTTTCTTAAACGATTAGGGTTTGCTAGGGTTTGAGTTCCATTTCAGTTTTCATTCTCTTTCTGCAAGTAGAATAGCCTCTGTAGAATTAGTCTTCTACCATCAAAGTAAAAGCTTCTTCTGAGAACTCATAGAAGTTGGCTTGAGCTCCTAGCGAACTTGTGCCAGTTGATCAAGTGACAGCCTGCAGTAAGAGCTAGTACTTGTGCATACAACACCATCGCTTCCAAGTTTGTTACGAAATACCGGGTTGATAAAAGTAAAGAAGGGAGCCCTAGGAGTTGTAGCATTATTGTTGCAATACTGGAGCTCACCAATGTGTTTGACAGAATGTCTATCATGGTTAGGCTTGGTTAGGTAAATTCCTTGATCAAGTTTTTTGTTATAGGATTTGTCTTGGTGTCATTTATGGTATTGGAAAGTGTCATCAAGTTTTGGGTAGTGGTCTGGAGACTAGCCCTGAAAAAGTGGCTAAAATATCGCGGTATCAGGCACAAAACTGGCTGAAAAAGACTATAGTCTCTCCCTTGTAAGTGTATGTGAGTGAATGGAGGCATAGAGTCACATGGATCAAGGATTGTGCTTGCGACTAGGGGATTTTTTTGTGAAAAATAAATCTAACCCAAAGTTTGGGCACTTGGAGGGTTGTATTAGCTCTTGTGGGTCCTATAGCTCCCGAGGAAGGTCAATAAGGTTTTGTTTTGTTGATTCCACTTCCTTAAGGTGATCTAGGAGGTTGAATAATATATTAATAAATCTTCATCACATATTTAACCCAGTGGACTGTTAAGCTTGGGTAAGTGTGGGAGGAGGGTGTTACAGAGTGGTATCAGAGCATGGTTCAACACTTGGACTGGATGAACGGAATGTGTTTTTCATGCATGCATGTAGGTTTTATATGTGTTTGATATGTATGCATGGTGATGGTCATTGTCACAATTTTGTTTCCATCAAAAAGTTGATGATGTTTTTTTTGGGAAGTGTTTGTCATGAATGCATGTGAGTTGTATATGCATTTGTTATGCATGTCAGTTTCTATATGTTGTTATGCATGCCTTGTCATGGTTATGGTATGGATGTATGGTAGGTCAAATATGTTTTGTGATATTCATTGTTACAGCTTATGTCATCATGATGTTGATATGTTGGTCGAGATGGGGTAGGAAATGCAGATCAAGAGGCGACGTTGAAACATTGGATATCGGGGTAAGAGAAGATCGTCATACAAGTTTGTATGTTGGCCATGCAGGTATGTTGGTTAATGGTTGTTATATGCCTTGTGGGTATATGCATGCCTATCATCTATTATTGTTATGGTTATATATACATGATAGATGCTAGTTAAGTGCAATCACATGAATGTGTGTTAGATAGTAATGTCTAGTAGTTAACTTATCATTAGTTGCATTGTGGTCATATGTACGATGAGTATGTTTATTGTAGCTAGTATCTTGATGTTATATGTATCATGCTAACTTGAATTGGCCTATGCAGATGGTTATCGTTAGGATATTCATGCATGAGTCGATATATTTGTTATATTGTGTTGTGCTAACCTAGATTGACTTATGCAGATGTGATAGCCCCCTAAGTTAGAAGTAAGAGTTTGATTATGTCGTTTACTTGGTTTATCTAGCATGTTATGTTTACAAGTTGTTTGAATGTTTGATGAATTCTATGCTATGATTATGTGTCTATAAGATTGCATGAAGGAATGTTCTTGTTTTAAGACGATTATACTAACACACTATGTGCTGAGACAACTTATATGCACTAGAGTGTAGAGTAGGTGATAGTTGTAGCATTATGATTAATGATTGTGAGTTGATTGTTGATTCTGACATGGATGTTAGTCTTGGTAAAGGTTGATTTCAAATTAATAGATATGATGTCTTGATATTTGGAACGTGTGACTAACATGTGTGAGTAGTTGCAGGGAAACATGCTTGGCATTAGTGCGACAAGGTAACAATTGATTTGTTTATATAGCTAACAGTTGTTTGATGTAATAGAACATAGTAAGATTCAATTGTAGCAAGGTAAAAGTTAAAAGAAAGGAATTGGGTGAGAATTCCTTTGGTTATGTTTGAAAACTATAATTCCAAATGAATGAGTGCTTTGCATGAACACATGAAGTATTATTAACCTTGATTTTGTCTGAAATTATGTGGATATATGCTATATTTATGAAGATGCATTTGATAGGTATAACAACTGGTTTCCAGTTATGGTCAGATTCATCAAGGAATTGGAGTCGCTTGAGAGATGATATATGTACGTGTTCAGTTACAAGTCAATTCGTTGGGTACAACAAGGTAAGGTAATTGGTATATTGTTATATTCATTTATACATTGACAATTATTTGTTTATGGTAGTATGATATAGGGATTACATGGCAAAAGATACTTCCATGAAACATTGAAGAAGGATCGGGTTGAGCATTCCCTTGGAGGTATTGGTAACCCATGGGGATTGAGTCATGATGTTGTTGCTAGTTTTGTGCTTTCGGTCTTTCGTGATTTGCTTGCGCTTGATTTGTAGTTTTGTTTATTTCTGGTGCTTGGCCTTGTGTTACACAACATTTTGTCATTGTCCATGTACTCCCCGTTCCTTGATCCTAGAGGACCTTTACAGTGAACCCTGCATGCTTTTCCTTCATGAAGAAACTCCCATTGTGCCCCTCTTCATGAGCAGATCAATTCCCTTTTGCACCATTTCCCCTGAAACTTCTATTTTTCCCAGTTTACAGGACCAGCGCTAATGGCCTTTATCTCCCCCGCGCCGATGTGTAGAGATTAGTAGTACTCCTCACATCGACCAGAGCAATTGAGCTGTGTTCCAGTCATGCTGGTCCTGTTATGGAAACTTTTTTAAATAAAGAGCTAAAGCTTCCAGCTCTAGAAGCTTCACAAAGGAAGTCTGGTAAATGGTTTGGCAGAATGGGGTTAAGGATGTCAGTTTGGGCTCCTTTCCCCTATAATGATGGAACCACCTCAAGGGATAAACCCTTCTCCCATGAGAAGAGGATCCATCTCCCATCCATTTTTCCTATATAAACCTCCCTTCTTCCCAAGCATAAGCTAGTGTTGATATTGGTGTGCTTATACTATTTTGGTTTGGAGTAGACATCAAGCTATTACTAATTGTAGCTATCTAGTTGTGTGAGGGAGAAGTGTGATTTGGTTTGGAGTGAAGCCTAAAGGGAAGAGCCTTAAAACTATTGTTGATTGAGACCATCATGGAATGCTAGTAGAAGTGTGTGGGAACCTGGTCTTGTCAGAGGAGGACTGCAACGTCAAGGAAAATGGTTGTAATCTCTCTTTGATATTAATATATACAACTATCGATTGATTTCCTACATATTTTGTAATATTACATATTCATGGCTTAATGTTTCTTGACTTGTTAAGTAGGTTGAATTGCAATTTTTCTATTATCATATTTGTTATATGTTGTTGTTTACTTGTTTCAGGTGTTTGAAGAAGGAAGCAAGAGATAGCTAGAGCGAGCAAGTAAGGACATCATCAAGTAGGATAAGTTGACCAAGAAGTAGGCCCTCTTGATTGATTCTAACCTAAGGAAATCTTCCATAGAAAGTATCTGTTGTGGCTAGACTCATCATCAAGCTATAGGAATTCGTTCATGTCCGCACTTATAATTTTACTTCACCACAAATTGGCGACTCCACTGGGGAACCCAAACCTTTTGTTTGTCTTGGATTTCATGATTTCGTGAGAACTTTTCTAGTTCCACTTTCTTCCTTTGGTTATGTTTTTTTTCTCCTACTTACCGGTCTGAGTCTAAAATTCATAGTAGCAGATCTGTTCCCTGTTTCATTTTTTTTCGTTATCTCCCTCGATCAGAGCACTTAATTTGCTGATAGTCGCGCTGACCAGTGCGAGTTGCTGAGAAACAGTCACATCGACCAGCCTCTAGAGCTTGTTGTTAGTTAGGCAGTTGTGTCGATGCCTATAAGTGAAGATTAGGGCTTGACCTGAATCTTGGCTAGTATGTTCTACTCTTGTGGTTTTGACTTCGTAAGCCCTTTGGACCGTTTTTTCCCTAATTAGAAAGCTAATTTTCATTTGGTTTTGTTTTCTTGTTGGCTTGTCATCTTTCTGCTTGATTGATTGAGTCATTGAGTGGCCAGTGACACTAGGGCATCTAGTTAGTCGTCCATTCAATAGTTTGCGAACTTAGTAAGTCGGTTGGTAGGTGTACTTACTCTTTGAATTTCGTTTTTTGGTCCTTTATGACTTTGACCTCTTTTACACAAGTTTGAAAAGTTTTCATTTGCTTGCCTAAACGTTTCTTTTCCAACATGGATTACATTGTTTGTCTTGTGATTGGTAAAGTTGGTGTTTC
>APFE031631195.1:0-50705 GCA_000404065.3 Pinus taeda
TTCACCGCGTGATGTGTATACAATTCCTAAAATGTAGTCTAAGATGATAAACAAATGTTTAATCTTGTTTTGGCAATGAAATCCTAGCTACTAAGGAAAGAGAACTGAGGTTCTTTCAACAAAGAGCACAGAGCACACACTAAATGCACTGTCCTAAATCAAACCAAGAAGTATAAATGCAAATGCACATGCATGTATCTGTTTTCAGCCTTCTTAATGTATGAATGGCAAGAAGAACGCTAAGTGAAAATTTGAATTATTTTCCAAAGCGACAATACTAACAAATTTCATTTACAAAATGAAGTGAAGGTAAGGACAACACTTTGCGATTTTGAAATGAAAATTGTTTTCGACACTTGAAAAACTACTAATTCAAATCACATACAAGAGTAATAGTAAAATCAACTATCAAGAACAACGGGATTCTTTTCTATGACTGAAAATGACACTTGCGACACTTTTAGATCAAGGAACGACGACCTAATTACACTACTTCTTTGTAAAAGAGAACTAGAAATGGCGCACAATACATAAAAACACTTACAGTTCTTTGCACAATGGAGGTGGAATGATGGAAGAGAAGAGGGTTTCCACAGAGGTATATTGACCACAGACAACAAAAATCCAGAATAGAACTGAAAAGAGTGAAGAAAAACCAAAGTCTAAAGGTAAAATCAACCCTCCCTGACCATCGCACCTGTCACACAGAGAATATAGTATGCAGAGCACCTATTGCACATGGGAAGTGCGATGCATACAAAATGCCTTGAAGGGAAGGCACGATGGTACCAGTGTGAGACTTTTATCCAATATTTGATCCCAATTTGTAGTTCAATTCAGGGATTTAGGCCGAGTAAGTAATGTTCAGTAAATATAAATCACAGGGGTTGATCTAAGGACGTTACTAGAGCCACCATTTAGGGCAATTACAGTGTTTGCAGATCAATTGTTCAATTTATAAACAAAACACAGAGATAGACTGAAGCAGCATTGATCTACTTTGCACTTGCATAGCAAATGCAGTTCAAAGGCTTGATGGCTTGACTTTAGGCTCCGTCTATAAGTTTATAAAACAAACAAAAATAGACTAAGAGACAATCTATTCACTCCCCAGTGGAGTCGCCATTTTGTTACTGGGAATAGTGTCCACTTAGAGCTGCTATTCCCACTAAGACTAGTAGTTATCTTAGAAACAAACAAGTTAAAACTACGTTCATTTTCCTTTATGAAAAATAGACAAGAGGGGAATAGGGGACACCAACCTTTGTCTTGTGCTTGGTTCCTTGCTCGGTTCCTCTCCTTCTCGATAGATCTTTGCCGCTCCTTCTTTGTCTACACAGCTTCAGAGAGCACTTGTGGAATCAAAGCAGCATAATACTATTGAAGAACAAAGATCTACGTTCATAAATAACACAGGACCCGCTATGTATTAACCACACAAATGCATATACAATCAAACATACACGAATCTGGAGGAAAACTTGAATAGCTTTATTAATATCAAGAATAGCAAGAGGATTACAACCAATTGTTCTAACCCAGCATCATCCTCCAACAAGAAAGCCCTTCTTCACCTCAAGTAAACTTATCACCCAACCTATAAGTACACCAGGAAAACAAATAACCACTTCTCTACAAGATACAAGATTCCAGCCTCTGGATCTCTGTGATGAGGGATCCATATATAGATGATTGTAGGGGGGTGAGTCAGCTTCTGGGATTTTGATTACTGTCCTCTCTCTGATAGTTCTTAATTCCACTTGGAGATTGATGATCTCTTACTCATCCCTGGTTGAAATCAAAGAGGCAAGTGTCAGAGGGGAAGTTTCTGGAAGATTCTATGATCTTCCACCTCGCAAACTGTCCCTGCCATTTTTCCATTATCTCCTGTCACACCCTATAGAGGGGCCATCTAGTATGCATGACACCCTTTACACTGCGAAGGTGATATGCATCGCACCCTCTGCACTGGGAATTGAGTATGGTCCAGTTTTGACCATTTCTGAGCAGTTTTATGTGGAGAACGTCTGGGAGATGATGTAATCAGCTGACCTTGTTCCTTTAGGTAGTGAAGCAACACTTTTAGGGACTTAGGAGCCCTCAGTTTATGCAAATTTATGATTGGGGTGTAGTGCCCAAAAATGTCTATAACAAGGCCATTGGAGGTGTTGATCCATCTGATTCCAATATGATTTGATTTGATCTATAAAACCATGTTCCACGCTCACTCTATCATATTTTCTTTCTCATCCAAGTGATCGTTAATGAGAAGACGATTCATAGGACTGTCATTGATGGAGGTTCTTCCACCTACATCATGTCTATGTTTTCTTGGAATGAAATTGGTTCTCCTACCTTGAACCAATCACCTAACATGTTGGAAGCCTTTGATGGATGCGATTCTCAACCATTTAGTATCCTTCACAATATTTCCATTACCTTGGAAGCTAAGAAAATTATTGTCAAAGTAGAAATTATTGATGCAAATCTTAACTCTAATCTTCTACTCGAATAGAGTTGGACCCATGTTATGCATGTCGTGGCCTCCTCTCTTTTCCTTGTGCTCTATTTTCCTTATCAAGGGAAAATCATCACGGTCGACCAATTTTCCTTCTTTGACTCTACCTCCTTGGATGCGAATGTTCCTTACGTGAAGCCTACTAGTGCTCCATATGAGAGTGTGGGGGTTGGACTCTTCAAATATCCCACCCTAATGGGTAGTTTTCCTCTCCCACCTTTGCATGTTGCCTCAGTCAACATGATCTTGGTTAAGTTTGATCTTTGGTTCATTCCCTCTCCTAATCACGTTGATTCATGTGGTGATGTCATGCCATTAAGCCCCATCAAGATTAATTATGTGGAGATCATTTTGTCTTCATCTTCATATCTACTGATCACATTGCTTTGAGTACATCTATTGACGCGTATTATCAATCCCCTTGACTTGGTTCTTTGGATTTTTTTGATCCCTTAAGAGAGAGATTTCTCACTAAAGAAAGTATCATGGAAATTACGTCTCTTGAGGAAGAATCTTGGAATGATACTGATCATCATTCCTCATTCTTACTTGGCTCGGAGGTCATGTCTACTTGTCTTGAGAAGTTCTCTTTTTGTTTCCATACCCAACCACTTTAGATGCATATCATGACCCATGAAGTTTGGTTGGAAGGAAAAATGGGTAATATTACCCAAACGATGCCTACTGAAATTATTATTCGAACTAGTATTGTTGAAAACGTTCATATTGGGGAAACTTGTTCTCCTAATGAGATCAAGCTTCATACATGCCTTTTTCAAGAGTTTCGAGATGTTTTTTCATGGTTGTGTGAAGAAATTCCTGGCATTAACCCAAGTATAGTCATGCACAAAATCTCGACTTATCCTAAAGTGAAACCCATTTGTCAAGTATCATACCAGTGACTAAGAAATAAGTCACCATTCATATCTGTGTTTATTACCATGACCTTAATCGTGCCTATCTGAAGGACAACTATTGCACTCCTTTTATAGACTAGATCTAGATGAGTGTGCTAGGAGTGAGATTTTCTCCTTTATGGATGGTTTTCTTGGTTATAACTAGATAAACATTGCACCGACTGATCAAGATAAGACTTATTTTATCTATCAATGGGGGACTTTTGTATATAAAAAGCTTCTTTTGGCCTTAAGAATGTTGAGGATACTTTTCAACGAGTGATGTCTTATTCTTTCCATGACATTAAAAACATCATTCAACCTTATCTGGATGATATTCCTACTCATTCACGTAAGTGCCATGACCATCTTGATCATCTTTGACAAATCTTTCTTCATTGTAGACCCTACAACATTCGACTTAACCCGAATAAGTGTGTCTTCTGCGTTGAGTTTGGGTGACTTCTAGGTTTTATTGTGTCAAAGGATGGTATTCGTCTTAGTCCTCTCAAAGTTAATGCCATTGTTAATCTACCCCCTCCATCTTCATTGTATCAATTATAGACTCTGCAAGGAAAAGTGAATTTCCTTTGTCACTTTGTGTCTAATTATGCTAAGCTAGGTTAAGGATTCACTTGATTACTTAAGCAAGGAACTCCATTTGTTTGGGATGAGACTACCCAAAAGTTTCTTTATGACTTAAAAGTTGTTGTCATTAATGCTCCTTTGTTGCACCATCGAACTATCATCACAATTATTTCCTCAATCTAGTTGCAACTTCTAGCACTATTGCTATGGTGTTGGTGCAAGACAATGACAAAGGTCATGTACATGTCATTTATTACCTTAGTCGTAATCTCCTCGATACTAAGATCCATTATGCTGATGTCGAGAAATTGGCTTTGGCTGTTGTTCAGGTTATTGAATGCTTTCAGCATTATAGTATCCTCCACACTACAACCGTGAATTCTAATTGTAGCCCTATAACTTACATTTTGACTTGTCAGTTACTTGGGGGAAAATATTTCAAGTGGATTGTCATCCTCCAGGAATTCGATTTGGTGTTCACTACTGCCAAATCAAAGAAATCACTTGTATTTTTTAAGCTGATTTTCTCTCTTCCCTCTGCTTCTCTTCCTACTGGTGTTGATCATAAGATCCCCGATGAGACTCTCTTTGTAATTATTACTCTTGATCCTTGGTACAGTGATATTATCGTGTATCTCCAAAATTCTACCTTCCTATATGCGTTGTCTAAATTTGAACGATGATGCATTCAGCATCAATCCAAACCTTAATGCATCATTGCGGATACTTTATATCTTGTTGGTGTTGATTCGATAGAGTATTGAATGAATAGAATTTTGGCGCTTGTGGTATTTATTTGTCTGGCTACGCCACTACTCAAAATATAGTTTTTGTTGGCTATTTCTGGCCCTCCATTTTGAAAGATTGCATTCTCGATGTCCAAAAATGCCATGAGTGCCAAATTTATTAGTGAAAAATGCTCACCCCACCCACTCATCTTCACCCCATTATTATCATTAGTCCCTTTTCCAAATGCGACATTTATTTATGAAATGTAACCCTCACTCAGTTGGCGGTCATGGTTATATCATCGTTGTCATGGATTACTTCATCAAATGGGTCGAAGTGATGCTTACATATTTAGCTGATGGTAAAACCTTTTTGCAATTTCTCTTCAATCATGTTATTTCTAGGTTTAGAGTGACTCAAGCCATTGTCATCAACAATGGCTCCCCTTTTCACAATTATATGATGGATGAGTTGACTTCTACAGTGGGCTTGTGTCATGACAGCTTAACCCCTTATTACCCTTAGGCCAATGGCCAAGTTGAAGCGATAAACAAAGTGTTAGTTATTATACTTTAGTGCACCATTGGGATGCACAAATCCAATTTGCATCTCATCCTTTTTTTAGCTCCATGGACGTATCGAACCTCGACTAAAGACGCAACTAGATTCACACCTTTCCAGCTAGTCTATGGTTTGGAGGCTACCCTACTAATTCAACGTGCAATTCCCTCACTCAAATTGGCTTTCAAATTACTTCCTGATACCTAGCCTCAAGAAGAGTGTCTCCTATATTTGAAACGACTCGATGAAACCTATCGCCTTGTTGCTTTAGCCATTGAAGCATAGAAAAGGAATGTCAAATCCCATTTTGATCAGTCAGTATCTCCTCATGCTTTTTATGAGGGTGATTTGGTCTTGTTATATGACCAAGATAATGATAAGATAGGGGCCAGAAAATTTGAACGCATGTGGCATGCGGCCTATATTGTCAAGCTTGTATTACAAAGAGGGGCCTATGAGCTAATTGATTATGAGGGAAACCCCTTGGAAAGGCCCCGCAATGGGCTGTACCTCATAAAGTATTATGCGTGAGTCATCTCACATGGTTACTTTTGTACATAAGTGTGTTATTAATTTTTTTGAAGTGTGGTTTGGTATGTTTTTTCAAGCAGCTTTCCTGCTTATTATGTCTTCACCTGCTTTACAGATGTCTATGACTCTTTATGTCGGTTTTGCTGATGGTGATTATCGTAGTACCCAGGATTTATCATACATGGCATGGGATATTTATGACCCTCATGGTGAGTTGATTGATCTTCAAGATATTTATTTGGGTCCAATAACTAATAACATTGTTGAATATAGTGTAGTTCTCGAACTCTTGTCAGAAGCCATTACTCTTGACATTCGAGAAATGGTTGTAAACCTTCATTCACAACTTGTTGTTCTTTAGCCCAATGGGAAATATTTTGTCAAAAACCCTCAAATATTGAGAATGTATTTGCATATTCATCCCTTGGAAAGAAATTTTGATTATATCACATATCATCACATTCGGAGGCATATGAATACATTAATAGATGCATTGGCTAGTTATGTGTTAGACATACATTTACGCAATATATGAAAAGCATTAGATCATAGTAAACATGAAATGTAGCATATTAGCATATATATATATATATATCTTGATAATGTTTGAGCATAATACAAGAAAATCCTCCAAAAATAATATATGTGTTCCAAGTACATATGTGGCTCGTAGGCCTCATACCTATAAATGCTAACTATGGACTAGTCAGCATTATGCTCGTGATAGCATGTCACTACTTGCACCACGTGAGTCAGTAATTGGTGGATCCGACCCGACACTCCCACTTTATGCCAATGATAATGGAGAGGAATTTCCTCCATCCATGGATAGTATGGTATTCCTCTAGTCAAGTTATATAGATTGCGAGAAATTTCCTCTTCATTGTCAACTCCTTCCTAATAAGGAGTGACCTCAAATTTTTGAGACACACATCTAGCTATAGGGGACATCCCTTCTATTCTTTCTAGTCCAATGTCTGCAATTACAAAATCAAAGTGTCCTGAATACATATATTCAAAAAACAATAAAAAATAAAAATATAAATTGTTTTGGTCACCTCCATCATCAATGTCTTCTCCCTTTGGGAGTCGCATGTTAGGATCACCATGGAAGTCAATCCCACTGTATGGCCAATCCTTGACAACGATTAGCTAATGCCTCATCCATGAAAATAAAACAGCCTTATATGACATATGTTGGCCCCCTCCAGATCTAGGCATTAGCTCACTCCATCGAACCATCTGTGGATCTCGTGGTATTAGGGAATCCACCTTTGCTAGCTGGTAGTGAAACAATGGGAATCATTCCAAGAAAAAAGTTACCAGAATACAAATATATCCAAATTTCCTTAGGTTCTGAACTTTTTATTTGGATAATTGCCGCTTCATGTTCACTTTCATTACTTCCACCCAACTGAAGAAGGTGGGTGCCATGCAGTGCACAACATACTCAAAGCATGATTTGTTGGACTCATGAAGTGCTTGAGCCCCAACTACTTGATTGATGGTCAAGAACACCACCTTAACAACAAAATCATTTATTGTCATGATGTCGATCCTTCTGCTTGTAGATTTTAGAGCTCTCGGGAAATGTTGGGCAAGGAGCATGTTCACACTCGCCCCAATGGGCCTGCCTCCATATAATTGGATGGGTTCCCCTCTGCAGGATAGTCCAATAATGAAGTAAATGTCTGAATTCTCCCACTCCAGCTCTTGATCATGGATCACAAATACCTCTTGTCCAACGTCTCACGAGCTAATCAATTACTGTAGTAGTTCGGGCTGAGCCTGTAGGCCCGGTTTTAGGAAGAAATTGAGGAGCCCATAGTTCCTAGTGCATCAAGAAAATTTGGATCATCCAAGGCTAGTTGATCTATTCTTTCATGCTCATATTCTTTCCACTCAATCATCATCCTTCTTGCTTTGATTTTCCTGCAAACACCCCGCATTCAACTTAGCATCAGTCTTTGCAAGGGAAAATTTCATTTTAAAGAATTAAATTTGGGTGAAAATTGAAAAAATATAGTTCTTTATGCTGGCATGAGCCTCATGGCAAAAACACACAATTAGCGCAGTCGCATGCCTAAATCCTGCGCCAATTTTGGGCTATTTGTTTTTGCAAAATGTCCCTCAAGTCCCGAAAAAAGATGGTCAAATGCTTAAAAAATGGGTATCAATGCAAGTAGTAAGGCTACGACTCTTACCTACAATAGACAGTTTGACGATTGGCCTCCTACATCCACAACAATCTGCAGCTTAAGATTTAGGGCACAAGTGAGTAAAAAATTCTCCAAATGAGGTAAAAGAGGTAAATGGTAAAAATGTTTTACTTTTTTCCCGTTTTATAAACTTTTAACTATGTTTTAGTGTTTTTAAAAGCATTTTTTCACCACTTTTCCTTAGAAGAAAATAATACACTTGCTTCTTGTGCAACAACATGTGATAATTTGTTGGCGATGATGTAAAATTCAAGTTGTGTTTAAGCTCTTTTACCAACTCATAAAAAATTGAAATGAAAAGATTGCTGAGTATTTTTCCTTTTTTGACTTCTTAAAGAGAATAAAATTGAGGAGTCTTCTTTAAGCTCTTTTCTGACTCTTAAAACATGAAAAGAATGTCGATATCTTATCATATTGACATTATAAAATGGTTCTGAAACATCATTTACCCAGTATACGTTTACTCCTTTTCCAGGTTGGATAAACTATTTACAAAAACGGTACTCCTTGGTTGACATGACCAAGAGGTTCTCTTGAGTATTGTTTTCTACCTTTTCGGGCTCAAGAGACAGCTTTATGAAAAGGGACATTTGGAGTTTTCTTTTCCATGTCTTTTTCTAACTCTCTAATCATGAAAAAGATACCGAGTTTCACCTTTGTTGGACTCATTAAAGGATTAAACGACATTGGATTTGTCACCATGATGGAAATGAGCTTATCCTTCCTAGGGCTCATTAATATTACTAGGTCGAATATGTCCGAAAGATGGACTCATATTACAAGCATATGCTATCCCCTTCAAGATTGTGATAAAAAATAATTAGGCTACCCGCCAGGAATGGTGGGGAAAAATGGAAAATTTATACTAGTTGTGTCCGCTGCTTGTCACTCTTGAACATGACACTCTTTTACTTTATGCCAGGTTGGGATATCCTCACTTCATCATTGATATTCCTCGGTTTTGGGTTGTCCACCTTTTACCTCTCCATTTCATGTTTTCCACGTCATCATGACCTTTGATCCTATGAATCCAAAAAGCTTCCAAAATCGGAAGTTGTGTCGCCGATATGTTCAAGAGTTAATCCTTCTACAGTTTACACTCATTGTCGATTCTTTGTATCATCCATAATCATTGCATCCCTTTGTCTCATGTTGATTATTTGGGATATATCATGGTCCTCCTTCAAGAAAGTCTATTCCTATGGACTTCATCTCATTAACCAGGAAGTTAGTTGAGAGACTCCCTTCCAGTACCTTAGAGATTTCATGCCCTAATGGAAATTTCTTCACAGTCGATGATAGGTTCTAATCATTGGCTTTCGATCGAGTGATTTCACAGGTGTTCAAATTTAGTTCCTTATTCACACTCTGTGAATTGTGCTGGTAGTACCTTGAGAGCCATTTTCATTATTGGTGGTTTCTCTCACGCTTGTTAAGGGTTCACATCATTGACAGGTAATCAAGTGAATTTCTGGCATGTTCGACTTCAACACATCTATTCACATGTTAGAACTTGTACTTTGATCGGGTCATGTTGGAGTGCAAGACCATAGGCTCATATTACAAAAGTCTAGGTTGCAAAGTGATGTGACATGATCATGCTTATATACATGCCTCTTTTAGATGGATGGATGTGACCATATCATGAGTTTTTTATATGTGATCCTTCTCATTATTGGACGGTTGCGACCATACCTTGGGTTAGATACGATCCTTCTTACTGGATGGTTGTGTCCATACCTTGGATCCATTTACATGATATTTCTCTTGATGGCTACATCCATACCTTGATTCATGTATAGTTATCAAATATTTCAGTAATATATATGTATCTATGCTTGCTTCTAGGTTTCGTGACGATAGTTTCCAATTCCACACATCTACCTATAATGCATTTCACCCCTCACTCTTGTTCAACATTCACACTCTAGGGGGCACCTATTACATAATGTTTTGTCACTGTCCCTATACTCCCCATTCCTCGACCCTTGAGGACTCTATAGTGAACCCCATATGCTTTCCCATTATGAAGTGCATGCCTTTACATCCCTCTTCATCTGTAGAACAATTCCCTCTTTCATCATTTCCAGAGAACATTTCATCAAATCTATTTTAAAGGTCGGAAATGTCCCTTAGTTTCTTCCCCACCCCAATCTGCAGAGTTTAAGACTGAGCTTAGAATTGATTAGCGTTGGTATCTATCCATTACCCATGTTGATCCACTTTTGGAAAGATTTTGAAAATGGAGTTGAAGCTTCCAGGTCTAGAAGCTTTGTGAACAAAAGTTTGGTAAATGGTTAGGTGAGATAGAGCTAAGAGAGGTTGTTTGGTATCCTTTCCCCTATTAAAATGGAACAAACCAAAAGAGATAAGACCTCTCCCATCATAAGACGATCCATATCCCCTCTTTCAAAGCTATATAAATTCCTAGTTTTCCAAGATGAACTAGTTAATGAATAGCTAATGAAGGAGCTTGAATAGCCAACAAAATATTGGTAGCTTTAGCCTTCTAGTTTGTGTTTGTAAAGGGAGAATACATTTGTAGCGTGTTTGGTTTCGAGGAAAAGGGAAGAAGCCTTGAAATTCCATTGATTGAGGTGAATAATGAGATGCTAAAGTGGTGTTGGAACCCAGACACGTTGAAGAGACCTTCAATGCTAAGGTGAAAGTTTACTTTCCTTTTTGTCATAACGAAATAACTGAGATTCTATTTCCTATATCAATGGCATATGGTATTTGATAGCTTAAGATTCCTTAGCGTCTTAAGTAGATTGAATTTATTGTATGCTATCATGTGTGCTTTGGTTTCTTATCTATTTGTTTCAGGTGCTTAATTGAAAATTAAGGAGAATATCATTGGATCAAAGACATAAGGACTTCATCAAACAAGGATTACCGATACAAGAGGTAGGATCCTATCCATTCTCAATCTAAAGAAACTTATGTCAGATTGTCTTGTTTGTGGCTAGAACCTCTCCCCTAGGATGGAGGGATTGTCTCTGTCCACAAAGAGAACTTTTCTACTACACAGTGAGACTTATGGAGGACCTCGGGGAGAAGTTGGAAAGTCACCTTTTGATGTCGTGGGTGGAAACACTTGGTAAGGGGGAATTTAAGATGATAGTGTAGATAACTCTAAAGGAATGCCGGTATTATCATATGGACTATATATCCATTGAGGAGATATGACTAATGGATCAAAAATCAGATTCAAAGGGAATAATACAAACCTCTTTGAACTCTTAGCAGTTTTTGGATCTGATTCCTAAGATGATGAGTCTTGAGGTGGAGGAAGAGAAGCAAGGGGTTGAATACTCTGGGTAATTCCAAGTGAAGGACCTTGGTCTTCAAGTGACTATGAAATCTCATGATGAACTCCTTGTGATGACCCTTCAATGCCAGATGATGAAGTGGAAATGTAAGGTGAACTCGATGGTTCAGTGACAATGACCTTCTCTCAAAAGGGACAAGAAGGGGCGGTTGATTTGAGCCTATGATTAAAACTTAGTATTGATCAAGTAATATGAGGCCAAGGATAACTACATAGGTAAGTCATCTTATTGTGGGCAGTTAAATTTTAGAACCTTGATGAGCCTCAGAAATGGGTAATTATATGGGCTCATTTAGCATCCTAATTCGACTTAATCCACCACTCTCATTATTTCATTGAATTTTTTTTATTATATTTATGCTAATAGAGTGGATTGGGTTAGTCAATATGCCAAAAAGTCTAATGTGTGCTTTATGCAGATTTTTGGTCAATTTTGAGACAAAATCAAAGGTTTAATGAGCACTTGGTAGCCAAATTAGAGGAAGAGCAAGGAAAAGAATTTGTAAGAAGGTGAACCCTTCATTTATCAGCCATTCCCTCAAATTATCCATCAAAAACTTAGAGCACAAGGGGTAGCCAGGCAAGTCAAGTAGGACTGCTGTTAACTGCAAGTTTTGGCAGCCGAGTTCCTAAAGTTTAGGAGGACTGTTGGGGTCGTCAATTTGTGTAAATAAGAAGGCTTAGGGCCTCAGTTGAGTTAGTCTGTTTTTAGTTAGATATTAGTTAGATTGTAGTTATATTTTAGTCAATAGGTTAGCACTTTACTGCAGCTTTGTATCAACAAATTTTCGAGCTTTTTCTTGTAGACAGTTTTTGGGACGTAACTATTATTGTTTTATTAATAAAGATGAATCTAGCTTTTCACCAGCTCCAATCTTTCTTAGGAGGTTGTAGCTCTTGGGTTTGGGCCCAACCCAAGTGCCAATACCTCCTTTGTGTGCTTCTATGCGTCCTTGCTGCATTCTTAGAATAAACTCTGTTATTTAGATTAAAATCTTACTTTGTTACTTAGGTCGGTTTTGAGATTGAAATAGCTTTTCATGCTTCAAGTTGAATTGATAGTTTGGTAAAGGAAAATACCTAAAAAAAGGCCATCAAGTAATCCTTGATCTCATCTCTCCCTCCTTGGGACCATGAGCTGAGACCAAGGCATACTTATTGCCACAAAACACTATTTTTGTCTCTTCATGCAATTGCTAGTGTTAGATTTATATTTAGGAAAGTTGATTCCAGTTGTGATTACATGCTTAGATCTATTCTTACTTGGTTTTCATAATTTTCTTACATGATTTTCTGCCAATAAACTTCTGTCCATCATGATTTCTAGTATTTATGTCAAATTAGGTCAAAATATCTAAATATTTGGTTTTCCTAGTCTTCGTTTGATCAATTTTGGAAAATAACATGCAGAACACATGTGATACCTCCCTACCTACCCTTCCTCCATCAATACAACCTGCTCCATCCCCTAAGTTAGATTATTGCCCTTCATTTGCCCCATTTTCTCACTTTGCCCTAATTTCTGCATTCTTATGCATCATTGCTCCCTCCATCCACGAACAAATCCAACCACCTTCCTCACTCCTTAGCCTCATTTACTAGGTCCTAGACCCCTTCTAATCATCATCCAACCTCCATTTCTACTTTCCCATCGTTTTTCCACCATCAACCCTCCAAAATCCTCTTTCAGATCTTCTTGTAGAACATCCTCTAGAACCCCTGCAGACTTCCTGTAGAAGATCACGTGAGCAGTTTTTTGAGATTTGATCACTGTGAAACTCTCTAGAAGGGTACTAGGGACCCCTTAGGCCCTCTTCTCACCTTCCCAACCTCCTTCAAGTCCCTACCCCACTTCCTTTCACCAATCAACCTCTCCACAGTCAAAAACAGTTAAAGCACATGCATAATAATTCTACAAGATTACTTAAAAATACAAAAAGATTTTCCTTTTCAAATTTCACTTTAGAAGTAGCTTAGTCACATGCACTTTACCTTTCCAAAAGTCAATGGCATCCATTTCTATAGCTTTCATCCCTTTTCTTGCACCAGTAGGGTTAGTCGGTAAAACTAGGGTTTACATTTCCTTTCAGCTTTCCACTTCTTTCTCCAAGTAGATTAGCCTCTGTTGAGTTAGATTTCATCCATCACAGTTAAAAGGTTCTTCTAAGAGCTCATAGAAGTTGGCTTAAGCTCCTAGCATACTTGTGCCAGCTGATCAAGTGACACCCTATGGCAAGAGCTAGTATTTGTGCATATAGCTCCATCACTTCCAAGTTTGTTATGAACTATCAGGTTGATAAATGTAAAGAAGGGAGCCCCAGGAGTTGCAACATTATTGCTACAATACTAGAGCCCACCATCTTTTTGGCGTTGTTTCTGGGGAAGCATCATAGTATTGGTGATTGCTTCTTTTCCTCCATTTTCTACTACAACCTTCTACTAAGTAGTTTATTTCAGCAAGCGTAGAGTAGATTGTTTCATTTCCATTCTGCAATTTCATTTCTGCAAAAGTAGATTAGACATTTCATGATTTCATAGATAAGCATTTCAATTCCATAATTTCATTTTTGAAAGCATATATTAGCATTTCAATTCAACAATTTCAATTCTACAAGTGTAGATTAGCATTTCAATTCTGCAATTTCAGTTCTGCAAGCGTAGATTTGCATTTCAATTCCACAAGCATAGCCTAGTGTTTCATTGCTGCAATTTCATTTCAGCAAAATAGATTAGTCCTTTGTTGCTTCATTTAAATTCTGCATTTTCATTTCAGCAAGATATATTTTAGTTAATTTCAGTTCAATATATTTTATTTTTTGCAGGTACAAGAAGAAAAAAGAAATAAACATCAACCAAAAATATTTACTTTCATGCCTTGTAGGAGTAGAGATAAGTCAAAAAAATGTTTGCACAACACCCCCACTGCTTCACACAACCAACCTTCTCTCTTCTTTGATGGTTGTGATTAAGAAGAACCCCTAGGTGGATAGCAAGACATATTTTGAAAAGACTCTAGGGGAGAAGAAGAAGAAAACATTCCTCTGGAGCAAATTGTTGAAAACAGAAATGTTGGGAGCAATACCTTTTCTTCCAACTCAATCCTTAGAGGTGAATGTGAGAATCTGGTGGAAGATCTCAAGAGTGAGGTGAGCTACTTTCTTGCGATGCAACTGGATACATTGCGGATCCAAAGGAAGCAAGAGGAAGCCGAGAGGTATTTGGCCATCTTTTTTCCCAGGTGCACTAGAAAGCTTCCTAGGAATGAATGTCTATTGTACTTCATAGAAGTGTATTTTATCTGTGAAGAAGACCATCCTACGAATCAATGCCCTTTCTTGCCCGTGCTTAAAGCTGCATATCAGAGGGCTAAAGGTGCCACTGAACCACTTTATTATATGAACCAAAGGAGGCCACATGGACTCGTACCTTACTAGCAGGGAATGCAAGGGACATCCCAGACTTATTACAACCCCTATCAAGCCACTTCCAATGCCTTCTTCAGGCCCCCATGCTCATTCTTCCTAGTCCAAACCCCCTCCTTGGTCGTATCCATCTCAATATCATGCTCAACCAGCTACTCATCCATTTCACCCTTATGCTCAGCCACAACCTTAGTGGAATGCACCTCATGAGGGGTGGAGGCCCCAGTACAACTCGCCTCCTGCTCCTTTTCCTCAACCACCTACCCAACCACAACACCATCCACATCCATCTCAAATATACACCCCCACTCAACTACCCGTACCACCATTTCAAAACTCGCACATTGGAGTAGCTCAACACAATTATAATGTTGAGACACAACATGTCCAAACAACTACTCTTGAGCTCAATGATATTCACCATAGCTCAGGAAGAGTATTACAAAACAGATATTATATTAACAACACTGAAGGACCACATGCAGCAAAAGAAAATTCAAAAGAGAAGATCAAAGCACCATGGTCTACACTTGATGAAGAGAAGACATCAAAATCAAAGATCGAGAAAGCTCCCTCATGGTTACCATCAAATCCTCCATGTAGTCAAGAGAAAAATCAACAAAAAGAGGAAGATGTAAAGGTCATGATAGAACGTAACATGAAGAATGATCAAGATCAACAAAAGGACCAAGGATATCAGAGCTATATTGAGATATTGTTCCAGATGGTCACTAAGTTGCAGCAACACTCTCTTCCTTAGCTATGCTTGATCCCTTCAAAGTCAAATCATTTGGTCTCTGAAATCTGGATACCTATCAAAGCATGCATTTCAAGCCTCCACATCATTTTGTCTATCCTCTAGATGTGCACATGGCTCCATTGGAAGTATTCTTATACTTGAAAATGATTTTGTTTTTCAAGTAGGGTAGGGTAGAAAAAATAAATAAATAAATAAATAATAAAAAATGAAAATAAAAGAAAAATAAAAATCTAAGTAGAAAACCACCTCGGAGGCGCCTCAGATTGGCTCATTGATTGAAAACCTCCATGAGGCCCCCTAGTTGTTTTCAAGAAAAAAGAGAAAAAGAAAGAATAAAAGAGAAAAAGAAAAAATAAACCTAATTTCTATTGAATAATTGCATGTTGCAGGAATGACATTGAAGGTTAGGAGGATCACACAAAACAAGGAAAGATATCAGCACCAGGCTACCAGCATCCCTCACCATCCATTCCTCCATGACCACTACCCTTTCCTAAGATTTGGTCTCATTCGCACTAGGATTTCACCTTCTACATGAAGTTCTGTGTCTTCTACATGAAGTTCCTGTAGAATCTGCAAACAAGCCAAAATCGATCTGAGAAGAGCACCCAAAGGTTTAGAATCTGTCTATGAGGCTTGTAAACATCCCTGTTTCCATCCCTCACCCTTCTCCATCATTTTTTCCACCTCATTGTGCTTCTTCTCTGAAAACTATGTTTTATACAGGAAGTTCCTGTAGAAATTATAGAAAGCTAGAAATGGTATTTAAAAAGAAGTTTGGTGAACACAGAAGCTTCATAAAGGGTTCATAAATCCTCCTGCAATCTTCAAACCTCTCTCCCATCAATTCCAAGTCTACATTATAGCCCAAGCTCATTTTTTCTGACTGTGCAAAAAACTACAGAATGCTTTGAAACAAAAATACATAGAGCAGAAATTTTTTTTTTCTCTAACCTGAAAACCATACATCCATATAAAAAATTGTTCTATGGGGAGTTGTATAGGGATGATGGCAACATGCCCAAGCAATTTCAACCAATTCTAGTGCATGGTTTCCAAGAAATTAGCCTCCATCACTTTTAGTCATTTTTACATTTTCTCCATATTCGTGCATCCATTTCAAAACTTGTTTCATGGGGAGATACATATGGGTGATAGTAGCCTGCCCAAACAATTTAAGCCAATTCCAGTGCATGATTTCCATGAAATCAGCCTCCATCACCTTCAGCCGTTTTTGCATTTTCACCATATTTATGCATCCATTTCAAAACTTGTTTCATGGGGAGATGCATATGGGTGATAGTAACATGCCTAAGCAATTTTAGCCAATTCCAGTGCACGGTTTCCGAGAAATTGACCTCTATCACCTTCAGCCATTTTTAGTTTTTCTGAAAATTTGTTCATTCTTTGGCCACAATTTTGCTATGGGAGGTGTATAATGATGATAGAAACATGCTCAAAATTTTTTATGTCAATCTGATCTATCGTTTGGGATCTATGGAGAAAACAAGTTGTTGTCTTGCAAAAATCTAGCATCAGCAGCATGAGGGTGCAAATCTGAACGTTGAAACAGACTCCTACAAGTTAGATCCAACCAGAGGATACCTACACAAGAAAAATAGCCATGTATCAAGGACAAAACCAGCATGCATTCACAGAAACAAAGGCATACAACAAAAGGAAAGGCCATAACACCTTAAAGTAAACACATTCAACTTCCAGGTACGTGACTAAACCCATTCCTCTGTTGCATGAATGTAATTTAAGAACTACATGGACAGTGAGATGGTTGTGATTAAACAAGATCGATGTCTAGCTAATAGGCCACCCTCATCCAATTCAGACAGTGCCTCGTCTAGTTCAAACAATGCTCAGTGGGTGCAATCGGCGCATTTGCTCAGCCATCTCAGGAAGAAAACTAAAAATAGATAGTGGTGGTTGTTTAAAATCCAACATAATTAATGGAAGTGATTATAGGCAGAGAACATAAAGTTCATAATAACACTGCAGTGGGGACCAATGGTCTGCATGGGGCCAACGTGCACTTGGTCAAATCACCCTCCATCAACAGAAGTCTCCATAAAAAGCCAATCAAACTCATCTTTGAAATAGTCTCACCACTGTTGTTTCCATTTTATCATCGCCCCTACAACTACAACAAGCTCCATACAACATCCTTAGTAGCGAACCAGTCTTTCACGACCATTTTTCAAAACCCTCCTACTTATCAACATTCTATAGGAAGTTGTAAAAGTTCTACAGGAACCAGAAGCCTTTGATAAGAACGGTTCTACAGGAACGGTAGAGAACTGCTCTGCAGAAAGAAAACCCAGAATTTTTGTCGAATTTCAAGCTCAAAACGAGGTAGGCTTGAAAAAACTCCTCTATGCATGGTATGTTTGTGCAAGGTGGTGAATTGAATGGCATCAGAATGGAAAATCAAAGGAAAAGTTTGCCTGTGTAGTGGAAGTAAAATGTTTGCCTGCATATTGCATTGAGTTTCCCCACTTTTCCTGCATCAAAAATCTCCTCCAAGTTTTCTTTTTAAATTCTCCTATAGGGAAGATATATGTAGCCATGGAGGCCAGCTTGTGTGTGTGTAAAATATTTTTTGGATTTGCATATATATGTCTGTGTGCTGAGAAGAGAACGTGATCCTTGTGCTCTACCTGTAAAACCAAAATTCTTCGTTTCATAATCAAACAGTCGATTTCTGGGTGACAGCAGTCTTAAAACAAGGGAATTGTTTCTAGTTGATATTGGACACACGAGAAATTCCTTCTTGGGTTCAAGAGAAACCAAATTTAGCTATCCTCTATTTCAGATTGCCTGTTTGGTTGCGTAATCATTTCCTTTTCTGATTATAACATAAAAAGAGCACTCTTTGGAGTTAACTCAATTTTCAAATTATGAAATACATAATGTGTGCACGGAGGTTTAGCATCATCTATGGTTATCATTTTAGATTGATGTGTGAGCTAAGGCATGGGATTTCCTTGCCTCCAGCCAAGAAACTAAGCATCCATTATTTCCTTCTTCAGTCACTAATTGAATGTGGTACAAAGTTAAATGAAGGGATCCCATATCAGTTAGCCCATCATGGCCTCATCAAACTATTGGTGCAAGATGCTTTGCACACCTACACTATCCCGGTATCTTGGGAAATATTTAGAAACATGTCCAAGGATGAAAATATTAGAATTCTGGTCAAAGACATCACCTCATCTAGTAGTAGGGAGGGAGAACACACTGAAGAAGGTGAGAAAACCAACAGTGAAGGAACACAGGACATTCAAGCACATAAAGAACAGAAAGAAAAAATGGAAATGGGCTAGATTGTTGAGCCTAAAACAGAGGAAGAAACAACAACAAAAACACCAAGGGAGAAGAGGATGCAGAGTAGGACAGAGAAGGCTGAAATATCCCAAATGAAGGCTGCCACAACCAAAGTAGGCACCCAAAAACAAAAAGAAAAGAAACACCCTGAGATCTTAGCAACACACACAAAAACAATTGACACAAGGATTTCTACAGAAAGCAAGGAAAAATAACAACAAGAGGAGAAATCACCTGAGATATTGGCAAGCGAGGCAGAAGTTGTGCTTGTTACATTAAGCAGACCTACAAAACAAAAAGGAAAAGGAAAAAGGCAAACCTCCATGTATTTGAAGGCCAAGAAAAGCATAAGAATTCAAAAAAGAAGAATAGGAAGAGTAGTGGAAGGACATGGACAAGAAGATAGAATTTTATGGATGCATGAGTAGACCACATCAGAAGCTTGGGATGATAAGGAGGCCACCAAAGCCAACAAGAATGAAGAGATAGATTAGTTGCTCAGAGGATAAGCAACACCTTCAGTAGGGGGTGATGATAAGCCCCAGAAACAGGTAATTATATGGGCTCATTTAGCCTCCTAATTCGACTAAATCCACCATTCTCATTAGTTTATTGCATTTTTTTATTATATTTATACTAATATAGTGAATTGGGGTAGTCATTATGCCAAAAAGTCTAATGCGTGCTTTATGCAAATTTTTGGTCAATTTTGAGACAAAATCAAAGGTTTAATGAGCAATTGGCAGCCAAATTCATGGAAGAAAAAGGGAGAGGATTTGTCGGAAGGTGTCCCCTTCAATTATGAGCCATTCCATTGAATTCTCCATCAAAAACTCGGAGCACAAGGGGCAGCCAAGCAAGTCAAGTAGGATTGTTGTTAACTGCAAGTTTTGGAAGCCGAGTTCCTAAAGTTTAGGAGGATTGTTGGGGTCCTCAATTTGTATAAATAAGAAGGCTTAGGGCCTCAGTTCAGTTAGTCAGTTTTTAGTCATATTTTAGTTATATTGTAATTAGATTCTAGTCAGTAGGTTAGCATTTTAGTGCAGCTCTGTATTAGCACATTTTCGAGCTTTTTTCTTGTAGACAGTTTTTGGGATGTAACTATTATTTTTTAATCAATAAAGATGAATCCAGCTTTGCACTAGCTCTAATCTTTCTTAGGAGGTTTTAGCTCTTTGGGTTGGGCCCAACTCAAGTGCCAGTACCTCCTTTATGTATTTGTATGTGTCTTTGCTGCATTCTTAGAATAAAATATGTTATTTAGATTAAAATCTTGCTTTGTTACTTAGGTCGGTTTTGATGATTGAAATAGCTTTTCATGCTTCAGGTTGAATTGATAGTTTGGTAAAGGAAAATACCTAAAAAATGGCCATCAAGCAATCCTTGATCTCATCTCTCCCTCCTTGGGACAATGAGTTGAGACCAAGGCATACTTGCCGCCACAAAAACATTGTTTTTGCCTCTTCATGCATTTGCTAGTGTTAGATTTTTAGTTAAGAAAGTTGATACGATTTGTGATTACATGCCTAGATCTTTTCTTGCTTGGTTTTCATAGTTTTCTTACATAATTTTCTACCAATAAACTTCTTTCCATCATGATTTCTGGTATTTAGGTAAAATTAGGTCAAAATAGCTAGATCTTTGGTTTTCCTAGTCTTCGTTTGATCAATTTTGGAAAATAACATGCAGAAAACCTATGTTTTCTCCCTGCCTACCCTTCCTCCATCAATACAACCTACTCCATCCCCTAACTCAGATTCTTTCCCTTCATTTTCCCCATTTTCTAACTTTGCCCTAATTTCTGCATTCTTATGCATCATTGCTCCCTCCATTCGCGAACAAATCCAACCTCCTTCCTCACTCCTTAGCCTCATTTACCAGGTCCTAGACCCCTTCTCATCATCATCCAACTTCCATTTCCACTTTCCCATTGTTTTTCCACCATCAACCCTCCAAAATCCTCATTCGGATCTTCCTGTAGAACATCCTCTAGAACCCCTGCAGACTTCCTGTAGAAGATCATGTGAGCAGTTTTTTGAGATCTGATCACTGTGAAACTCTTTGGAAGGGTTCTAGTGAGCGCTTAGGCCCTCTTCTCACCTTCCCAACCTCCTGCAAGTTCGTACACTATTTCCTTTCACCAGTCAACCTCTGCATAGTCAAAAACAGTTAAAACACATGTATAATAATTCTACAAGATTACTTAAAAATACAAAAAGATGTTCCTTTTCAGATTTCACTTTAGAAGTAGCTTAGTCACATGCACTTTAATTTTCCAAGAGTCAATGGCATCCATTTCTATAGCTTTCATCCCTTTTCTTTCACCAGTAGGGTTAGTCGGTAAAACTAGGGTTTGCATTTCCTTTCAGTTTTCCACTTCTTTATGCAAGTAGATTAGCCTTTGTTGAGTTGGTTTTCATACAGTTGATCAAGTGACAACATGCGGAAACAACTAGTACTTGTGCATATAACACCGTCTCTTCCAAGTTTGTTACAAACTAACAGGTTGATAAAAGTAAAAAAGGGAGTTCCAGGAGTTGCAGCATCATTGCTGCAATAGTGGAGCCCACCAAAACTAAAAACAAGAAATAAATTAAAAAGGGTGTACTAGGCAAGAGGATTTCCTAAGTATTCGTGAATCATTATATACACCTTAGCTGAAACCAAGGACTTAACGTATGATGGATGATCTCCTTTAATGCTATATTTGGTGTATCACATATACAAGTCGGATGACTAAGTTACCTGTGGCTAGAGGATAATATCCTAGTGGTTTCTCCCAATATATACTTGACGGTACGAGGAGCGCAATTATGTGTTAATGTTGTCTAATGCATAACCATTTGGTGAGAGCATTCCCATATACTTTCCATAGTAGAGTGCCTCTGATATACCCAAGAGTACAGGAGAACCTCCAATATACTATCGTACTGGAATGAGATTTCACCCCCAAGATACAATGCAGGTAGTTAACAAAATCTGCTAGGTTTATAGATGCTAGAAAACATTGCCAGCTTAGACCTCTAAATGTTTGCATTAAGTTCCAAATGCTCCTTAGGTTAATTCAGTAAATTTTAATGTTGTTCTTGAATTATGTTTCAATTTTGGGCTTAAACGATGTCACCTGAATCCTAGAATGCAACTATATGATAAAAGGAAACTTTTTAGTTCAATGAATTTTATATTAGCAAGGGAAGAGACTTCAATCAATTAATGCATCAAACAAGATGCCTCCCCTAACTTTTCCAAATGCAATGTGCTAAAGAAAATTTGTGAAACTTCACTTTCACAACATGCAATCTATTGAAAGAAAAAATTACTTGTACTTTACTAAGATGTACTTTAACTAAATTATGTTCTCTTGGATTTTTACTTGCTCCAATGTAAATAAGCTTCAACTAAAGAAAAAGAAAAAATTTGAGTCTAAAGCTCCTAACACAAATGATGCACCAATCAAAGCAACATCAAAACAAAAAGAACTCAATGAAAATGCCTTTCACTTTCTCTTTGAATAAATAAACAAATGCAATCATGTCAATTTGTAAACCAAATAATGTGCTCTATTCTTGGTGAATGACAAAGATGAATTTCAAATGCAAAATAACCTAGTAGAAATGAAAATCAACATTGTAAAAGGAAAATTGAAACTAATGAAAATCAATGTTCCAAATGATTTTACCAGATAATCAAACCTAAGCTATAATTGGTAAACCACAAAATCAATGACACTTATAAGTGGAAAGTGACAATAAAATCACCTATAAACCCTACAATCAATGCAATTTCACTCAAACACCTGAAAGTTCAAAAACGTAAGAATTTTTTAATGAAATCAATTAATCAATCAAAACATCAATAAATCTAGTCATGCAAGACAAAACAACACCTCAAGGGCTCATACACATTGGATTTTGACAGAGAACCCCTAGTTTTTTTTTTGCCAATCTAAGAGATTAGCACAGTTGTTATGGCCAAAATGGCACTGAGCAGGGGATCAACATGGATGTTTGAATAAAAAGATCATTGGCATCACAATTATAATAGAAAAAATCGCATTGGGACATGAATAAGGAAAAAAATAAGATATTTCCACAAACACTTCCATACTTAGCACTCTAAGGTAGAAACTAGTGATTGTGTAGGCCTATATAGACTCAAACTAACTGAGAACATTATGGTTAGTCAAAATGATCAAGGTATCTGTTGAGAAATAAGATGAAAATGCTATAGATTCCATTTTGTTTTGAAGGTAAATCTCATTTGTCCGCAGAGAAAATCTACCTTCACGACAATAGCTAGCAATCAAAATGACATATCTCCATATTTCTTGAGCTTCACTTCAACAATAGAAACATCATGAAGAGAAATCATTCATGTGAAGTAAGTAATACAAATATTGTTGAACAACTTGTTAGAAATATAGTTACAACATATGTTGGCATTATGGCTAATGTGTTGTTCTTGGTGGAAAAATACTAAATAAATATGTCAACATGATTGGAATAGATTCTACAAATGTGATGAATAGATAAATGACATTTTAGAGATAGATGAATGTTCAATATGGATTTTGGGAAAGTATATGCAGATCCTATGTAGAAGGGTTGCATACATACACAGGTATTGTGAAGAAATGTTGCGTAATAACATGGGTCTTTACGATGGTATTGGACCATAATAATGAGTGTGATAATGGTTATTTGATCCAATCAAATAATATTGATGACATTACTAAGGGATTTGCCTAAGGTATTGGCTAAGGATAAAGATATCTAAGGATATGGAGAGCAAAGGTTTTGTGTGTGGAAGTAATGTGATATACATGTTTCTTCTTATTTGGAACAAGTATGCACCAAGGAGCAAGGTGAAGTCTCAAATATAAAATATTTACAAGTGTGTTGACATATATTCTTGATTTATTTGCATGTTGAAAATGTCTAAGTAGCCAACATTGAAATATATGTGCTTATAGTGATGTTGCGATCTAAATGAATTATTCAAAAGTATGTAATGTTGACAGTGAAGGTTGCAGAGTGTGAATATTATTGTTACAGAAAAATTTTTCAGATATATACGCAGGTTTTTCTCCAGTTAGTCGAATATGATGATTCTCAGTATTGCAACAAGAATGTTGCAACTCCCAAGGCTACCGACTTTAATTATCAACCCGGGTTCGTGCAAACTTAAGAGGTAACGACACTATATCTGCGACATACAATGTGTACTTCCTTTGTTGTCCTAATGTAATTGAGTGCATGTACTAAAGTCAAATCTGAAACTAATTGCAGAAAAGGACATGTTCGAAATGTTACTTTAATCTACTACAAGAAAGAAAGTACAAGGAAAGAAATTGAAATCAAATTCTAAAACACACCATTTTCTAAATAAATACCAAGAAACTATGCTTTGCAATAATGCTAAATTATCATGAAGCAAAGGCTACTATCTAAGAATGGAAGTAAGAAGCATCATATGTCACTAATGTGCAAGTAAAGGGACTAAAATAAATCTATTTTTGAATTTTTGAATTTTCATGCAAAATCAAGTATGCAAACTAATTTCCTTTGGTGATGTGGCAAGTGAATTTAAGGATGTTGAAGGTTGGATGGAAGGTTTAAGAGATGTTTGGATGGTTTGGGAGACCCTTAGGAGGCTTTTTGTGACTTCCTAGAGGTTTTCCATCAATTCAATCTCAAAACAGGTCATTTTAGGAAAACCTACACGATGTACTAGAAACCTTCAAGATGATCCTGTAGTAATTACAAGAAACCTACAAGACAAAAACGAGAGAAAAATGTGGGGTGTTGAAGGTGATGGGAGGCTTAAGAAAGGTGTGTGATGGGTGGAATGGAGTGGAAAAATTCCTAGGATCACTTAGAACTCAAAATCAAAGTCGGGAGGTGGATGGATTCGCTCAAAAATCTTGGAGAAGATTCCTTGTGGAATTATGAAATTGAAGAGGGTATACTAACTAAGAAAATCAAATCCAAATTGGATGGGACAAATTTCATTATTAAATAGGATGTATTAGGTCCCTATTCGAACTAGAATCACTCAAAAATACCTCTGTTAACCCATTAAAAAGAAAAAAACATTACTAGTCGAAAATCTAGAAATTCGACAACTAGCGAGCTAGTAAATCTAAAAAATGTGGAATCAAATCGAGTGAAAATGCAATGGGGTAATTTTTTATTATGAAATAGAATGTTTTTTTTATCTAATTCAAGTGGAATCAAGTTGATTGAATATCATTATCATGCTGTAAAGAATAGCATAAATTTATTGTTCTTTGCTAAAAAGGATGTCCAACAATCTAGATTTGGGAATAAGAAGACTAATCCAAGAAACTCAATGATTATTATGAACTTCCTAAGATTTTCCAAGGATTAAATAATTCTTGTGATCCTATAAAAAAACTTACATCAACCATTTAACTCAATCCTACAACAAGAAATCATTAATACTAAATGCTGAAGTATAAAAAAATAAAAACTAGAGATGCATGTGAATAAGCAATGAAGAGAAGGAAATAAAATGATACAAAAGAGATCTGAGGCCCCTAGGATGGCGAAGCCCAAGAATAATTAGATACCTATGGAGGAGAGAAAGATTTAGATGCGGAACATGAGACCAATCTTCATTATTTTCATCAAAATAATTACATCCCTGTAAGAAAATACAATGGAGCTGCAAAAATACAAGCTCTCTCCATAATAACACTAATGAAAAATATCCTCCTAGAGGAAAATTTGACTTGGTACTTATATAAAATGATTAGGAACCATTCCCCATGAATGGAGGAATATTTCTCCACCAAAATCCCTTGATTAGTGGATCTAGTCCTCAATACTAGGAATTTGCATTAAACAACAAGGAACATTTTCCTAGATTTTCTCAATCATTCCCTAGAGGCAAATTCGACTTGGTATTTATACAAAATGATTAAGAATTATTCCCCATGGATGGAGGAAGATTTCCAGATCAAAATCCCTTGATTAGTAGATCTTCTCCCTTGATTCGTGGATTTTCTCCCTTAATTAGTGGAACGCATTCCTAGATTTTCTCAATCATTGGAGTTCCAAAATTTGTGCCATAATTCCATAATATCTTGTTTACTTATTATTTACTATTGATCCTCTAGTAGTACGAAACAAGTCACTAAATTATATCCTCGTCCAACTCTTCATAATCCACCCAATATTCTCATAATATTTCACAAAAAATAAATAATATTTGGCACAAATTTTCAATTATTCATAAACTTTCCTAATGAATATATTAAAGTTAAAAATAAATTATCTAATGCGAAAAGAGAGTTTTAATGTGTTGAAGGGTGGTCATAGGCCTTAATTTATGTTCTAAATTAGAGACATTAGCCTTAATTATTGTCTAATTTAAAGGCCCATCATACCCCTATAGAAAGTGTTGCTCGTCCTCTGAGCAACTTAGTGACCTCATTGTGCCTCATCCATGGCCATGGTGGCCTCTCTCTTGTGCAATGAGAATCTGGGCTGTAAGCTCTGCAAGGGAAGCCCAAAAACATATTTATTCAAATAAAAATCATTGTTTCTTGAGACCATTTGCTTAACTCCTTTCCCTTTATTCAAGGTGGGTTCTTGAATATTTTCTAGTTTGGCAAGGTCTTCCATACGCTTATCAACCTTCTGCTACCTTGTTCCACCATTTGGACACCTCCTGTAGGATTTCTGGGTCACTGTAATTCCTACAGGATCGTCCTGTAGAAAACACAGTCCATTTGTAAATTGAAGTAAAGGAGTGGAAACAATGACAGAAATGGTGGAGAAATGAATGGTAATGAGTGGTAAAATAAAAATGTGAGTGACAAGTGTCTCTCTATGATCCTCCTTTGCTCTTTGACTATCCTTCTTGCTGACCTGCAAATGGAAATTTCATGAAAATGGAGAGGATGCTCACTTTGTTTTTTTTCAAGAATGAAATGAGATGGATGAATGATGAATAAATAGTGAATATGAAGTGGATGGAGGACTTGGATTCCTATGGTAACCTTCACCTTTGCAAAAATTTCTTCTTTTAATTGCTATCCATATTCCTTGAAATCACCACCCTTCATAATTTGACTTTTGAACATTGCATTATTGAAGGAGTTAGTTGCAATTAACTAGCTAAAGGCAGCTGAGACTTCTAACCAATCCTTAGCTTATAAAACCTAATCTCTTATGCATTGACAAAAAATTTCTAACTATAATATGCTCAAGATAAGAGGTCAAGAATATTGTATAAGTGTACCTACCTATGGTTGTTGGAGAGACATGTAGGATGCTGTTGAGCTGATGTTGATGTGCAAGTGTTGGTTGGTGATGTTGATGATCCTAATGCTGTTGCTAATCCCTAGAGGAGATTCTCTGACCTCTGTATCTCTTTATAGAATTCTCACTGCCAATCCTGTAGGTGTTGTTCTATGTCTTGTACATTTACAAGACAATGACTTGTTTTGTCCATATATCCCAAATGTTGGACTAGATTGAACTGAAACTTTTTGAGCATGTTTCCATCATCATTATGCACCTCCCCATAGAAACAATTTGGTTGATGCAAGTATGGATCTCGAGAAAAACTAAAAGTGGCTGAAAGTGATGGAGGTCAATTTCTTGGAAACCATGCACTGGAATTTGTTGAGGTTTCTTGCACATCTTACCATCACCCATATGCATCTCCTCATAGAACAACTTTTTAAATGGACGAACGGATATTGAGAAACTACAAAAATGGTTGAAGGTGATGGAGCACAATTTATTGGAAGCCATGCACTGGAATTTACTGAAATTACTTAAGCATGTTATCATCATCCATATACATATCCCCCTGAAACAACTTGGCAAATGGATGCATGGTCTTTAAGTTATGGAAAAAACAAATTTATGCTCTATGTATTTTTGTATCCTATAGTAAAACAGAGCATCTTGTAGTTTTTTAGGACAATAAGGAAAATGAGTGGTCGAATCTTGACAATGATGGGTGGATGGTAAAAATAGATGAGGGTAATGGATTGACATGGCATTGGCCTTGTCAGACTATTTGAGTGAAGTAGGAGAAAGTGAAAATTTTAATTCTTTTGAATAGGCTTTCTTGTAGATGTTGGATAGTACATGCATTCATCAAAGAGATGCATGGATCAAGGATTTCTTTTATTTTTTTTCTCTTTTTTGTTCTAGGCCTACTAGCAGCCTCAATGAGGTTTTCAAATAGTATGTCTGCCTAGGCGCCTCAAAGGAGGATTTTGCCTAGTATCTTTTATTTTTTTCTCATTTTTATTTTTTTTCCAACCCATTGATGGCCTCATGGAGGTTTTCAATCAATGAGCCAATATGAGGTGGCTCAAAGGAGGTTTTCACTTGATATTTCTATTTTATTTTTTCTCTTATTTTTCATTTTTTTCTACCCTACCCTACTTGATAACAAAATCGCTTTCAAGCATAATAATACTTCCAATGGATCCATGTGCACATCAAGATGACATACAAAATTGATCCGGATTTAAACAGGAACACAATAAAATACAGAGGTAACCATATACATAAAGATGCAGCGGAAATAATACTTAATTTCATTAATGGAAAATACTGAAATATGCTTACAACCGGAAATAGAAATAAACCAGCTAGGGCTATGATAGCTTATCTCTGAGGAGAGATGTGTGGCTACATGCCTCAGAACTGTCTTACAATGAGGCTCGAAGGCCTATTTATTGTTGAGAAACAATGGAAAACCCTTCACATTCCAAAACCTAACCCTAGAAGATGAAACGCCAAACTATGGGCCCCGTTTGGGTAAATTGGTACCCCCGTTTGGGTAATTTGGTACATCAACTTCCCGGGGTCGTAACTTTGGCATACGATCTCCGTTTTACGTGCATGATAGCCCGTTGGAAAGATATCTCCGAGGACTACGACGGGAAAGATGATTTTTTATCAAAAAAATCATGGAGAAACATTCCCCAAAAAACGTCGTTTAGGGCCTCAAAATGGCTCCGGAAGTTCAGGACCCGAAAAACTGCTAAAAATAGTAAACTGCGCTATAATTAAGGAAACTGAAAATGTTGAGGTGGGGGTCCAGGTGGACTTGGCAGGTGGCCACCAATATCCACCTGGATCAAAAATGATGTGGAGGCTCGAAATGTATACTTTGACATGTACCTGTATTTCAAAGACCAAATGATTTGACTTTGAAAGGATCAAGCATAATTGAGGGAGAGAGTGATGCTACAACTTAGTGACGGCTTGGAACTATATTTCAATATAGTTGTGATGTCCTTGGTCATTTTACTGATCTGGATCATTCTTCATGTCTTGTTGTACCATGAACTTCAAATCTTACTATTTTTGTTGATTGTCCTCTTGACAACATGGATGATTTGATGGTCACCATGAGGGAGTTCTCTCGATCTCTGATTTTGATGTGTGTGTTAACACCCAGGTTGTTCTCCTTGACTCCTAAGAGAATACGGCCGGGGTAACCACAAACCAATCTTTGGGCTGCAGCTTCTAGCCTAGCTGCAGTCAGAGAGGGCTCTCTCTGTCAGGTTTGTTACTGCTTTCAGTAAGGGTTTTAGGCTAGTTGTGAGGTGAGTTTTTTGGTTGTTTTCGTGTATTTGGTTGGGAGGATGCTTCTGCTTTCTTTAAAGTACATCAGCAGGGAAGATTAATCCATTGGGCAATGGGGTCTGGGACTGTATTCTGTTGAAATCTTGATTTTTGGTGAGGAAGAAAGCTACAGGGCCTGCGTACCTTTCATGA
This sequence comes from Pinus taeda, assembly GCA_000404065.3. Classification (NCBI taxonomy): domain Eukaryota; kingdom Viridiplantae; phylum Streptophyta; class Pinopsida; order Pinales; family Pinaceae; genus Pinus; species Pinus taeda. The sequence continues at coordinate 29,667 of APFE031631195.1, forward strand.
AACAAACTGTGAATATTGAGGATGGGCTGAATACAACTAGTAATGAGCAATTAAGATTTCGTTACTTAGGTTGTATGTTTGTAAAAGAGGCATGTTATCTAAGAGCAATCACTTGAATTCTTAAAACAACAATGCACAGTGAGGATATGGCTTAAAGGTAGCATTTAAGAATTACACTTTAAACACCTTAACAGAAGAAAACATATGAGACAGTTCAGATTGAGCTCAGGGTAGTCAATGACTAAATCCTGAGGCTATCCTTTTTCTTTACTATCTATAGTTCCAGACATACAGGAGACATGAAAAACAGGAAATATGAGAAACATATGGAGTAAAAGGAAACATATACAACATTGGGAGCCATGAGAAAACTTATTGAGCCATGTAATGATCAAGAATCCTGTAACTTTGAGCCACACACCATCGAGAAACCAAGAGTCAACACATCATTGTAGAAGTCCCACTGCCTTTGTATTAAACTGTCTGAAAAATTTACAATATCAGAAATACAGAGAAGATATCAGAAGAAATCTTACATCCGGAGTCCAACCCCTCTAAACAAACGCGAGGGTCAATATATAGAGTTTTTGACACAAAAATATCTCAGGAATCAGGTCATCTGAGAGGAAAATATCTCTTACACTTGTATAGATAAAGCAGATGAGAAGTTATTACAAGTATAAATGATAGTAAAAGCCTTTAAATGCTGTCAGGATAGCTTTTTGCCCTTTGAGTACTGCGGACTTTAACTGCGCTGTTCTTCATAAATGAAGCATTGTAGTGTTTTACTACTTCTGATTTTCTGTATCCTTCTTGATTCTGCTACCTATACCTGCTGATGTTGCTTCTGATGCCGAGTACCTGGACTGAGTTGGCTCAGTGTCTTTATGCTAGCTGACATGGCTTTGTCCACTTGTACCTGTGATTTGGACTGTACTGCTGTAAAAACGTTTGCCTGCTCAGCCTTGGTTCAAAAGTAATTGTATTAAATCCTGCCAAGTGTTTGGAGGAGGGAGATGGTGCCTCAAAATCGACCCTATGGTCTCATCAGCTTCTGTGTATTTATAGAAATCGGGAGGTTTATCAAATAAATGTGCTACCTCATTTTTAATAAAAAACAAATTATCTAATTTATTAAAAAGTGCTTGTCCTATTAGTGGGCCTGTAGTAGGTGACCCAGAAGCCTCAGCAATCTGCATGGCTGAAAAAGTGCTTAATCTTTTGATGTACTTCTCATAAGAGAGAAGTTTTCCTGATTCTTCTAAGCTGGGGAGTCCTCTGTCCTGTAGGGCTGTAAACCTGTTCTGGAACTTGTGTATATCTGCTTGCATATCATGGACTTTTCTATCTAAGTTCTGAATTAGGTTTCTCATTGTTGTAGTCCTTTTGATTAAGGAAATGGTCTCAGTCCTGTTAGAAATTACCATTTTTATTAGCTGAGAAGCATTCCTGTGGTTGAGGATTTCAATCATTTTGGGGGCAAGGTCAGCCATGTCTCCTAGAGAATTTCTTGCTCTATACAGTTCCTTCTTTGCCTTGCCAATGAGTCCTATCTGCTCATACATAGCATCAATGTACTCCCATTGGTTAGAGATTGATTGTCCAATGGCAGTCCATATCACTTGCTTGATTTCTGTTGTCACTTGATCAAAACTGAGCTGCTTTTCCAGTTCTGTAATTGTCTTCCTTAGGGATTTTACTTCCCTCTCCCTCTCAGCCACGTTTTGCTTAGATTTGTCATATTTTTCTTCTAACTTGGCTAAGCTTTCCTTGGCTTTATTGAGGTCTAACATTTGAGCCTCCAATACCTGAATTTCTTGTCTTAATTTCTGCATATCCAGGCTCTCGGCCTGCTCTTTAGCTGCTTCTGTGGTGGATGGCTCTGTTGTAGTTGCTTCTGTTGTAGTTGGAGCTTCTTCTGTTGGAGTTGTTTTTGCTGCCTGCTGTGGAGGGATGTCCTCTTTAGGGGTTTCTTCTAGGTTCATTACCCTTGTGGGTGCTTTGGAGGACTGTCCTTGTTCTCCCCTTTGTGTAGCTGCTTCCAAGGTATTCTCAGTATCTTGCAGCCTTTGTTGGGTCTCCACTAGTTCTTTGTACAAAGTCATCAGCAGGTTAGTGATGTCCTTGTCTCTTCTTTGTTGAGCAACTTCATCTGTCTGTGGATGAATTGTTGGTGGGATTTTCATCCTCTTTTTGATAGCAGCTACATCTGCATCCCTCAGCTTAAGGACCTCCTGAATGGCCTTAACATCGTTGGGATCATGCCCAAATTCTATGATAATGTCTTCCAGGGCTCTGATTCTGTTGTCCTTGGCTTGAGAGGATGCCCTCTCCAACTCAAGCTGTGATGCTGTGTTGTGTAAACTGCTCTGCAGCCTATAATTCACCAAGGTCTTATCTGCCAGGGTGGCATAGACCATCTCACCTGTTTGTTTGTGAAGCTCAATCTGGTCCATAGGGTGGATGTCTTTTGCAAGGACTTCTAGGTTTGTCCTTATGTAGTCTGCAGTTGATTGAGGTCGCTGCTCTGTGGGAGTAAAATGACTCAGAGTCAATTTAACCTCTTGTACATCATATGCAGACATAAGCCTCTGCTGATTTGATGGAGCCATGTTTAAGAGATAATTGTATAGCTTTATTTTCAGTGGCTCACTCCTCCTCTTAGCATCTTTAAAGAATTCTTTGATGCCTGCAGCTCTACTTTTGTCTTGCCCTGAGGAGCTAACCTCCCCCAGTGCTGTTTTGTCCTGTTCCTGTTGCATTGAGCTGGCGGAGGCCTCAAAGCTATGCATGTCCTCTTCCCCAAAGGGATTTAGCCTCTGCCTTTTCTCTGGTCCTTCTGTGAGAGGTGTCTCCCTATCCCTTTTCCTGCTGATTTCCTCCCTTAGAGGGGTTTGGAGGTTTGAAGGATCGACCCTAGAATCTTGCCTAGGGGGCGCCATGCTAGTTGTTTTTTCTTGGGTGGCTGCCTGGCTCTCTCCTTTTTGCTGTTCCTGATCCTGTTGATCAGTTTCTTGCTGATCTTGTGGCTGTTGCTCCTGCTGGCCCTGTTGGCTTTCTTGCTGTTGTTCCTGCTGGTCCTCTGTTTCTTCCACCATCTTGCCCTTTCCTTTGTCCAGTCCCTGTTTTGAAGTTTGTACTGCCCCTTCTGGTGTTGCAGATGATGAACCCGGAGCTGTAGTATGAGGACTGGGTAGGGTAGATACCTGTGAAGGATACTCCAAGTCAGCCAATTTCAATAAATATCTCCTAGCCCTGTCATTTAGTTCTTCTTGGGTTAGGGGCTCTATCAAGGTGTTTTTCTCCCACTTAGGCTGGTTTGCATGTCTTGTTATGAGGATCATGTTATGATGCTCATAACTGGAGAGTTGTATCTCAATCTCCGCTTGGATATGAAACCATTGGGGTCATATGGTTTCCATAGGAAACTCTGTGTTAAGCCAAGGCCCTCCAACATTTTCTCTGCTTCCTTCCATCCCTCTCTTCTGTTTAGCACAATATGCCCAAGCTGGTTCTTTACTTTAAGTTGGGCCTTCTTGCCCCTTCCTGAGAAATGGACTAGATCTACATAAGCAAACTGTCTGAAATATTCCAGGGCAAAGAGCCTCATAGGCACAAACCTGGGTAATCTGAATGGTCTTAGTTCACACCCATACATCTTGATTACAGTGTGATGCTGGTAAAAATACCAGTCCCCTATGCTGTAAGCAGTGGATAGTTGTAATATCCTCTTCATCTCATCAGTGAGTCTTGGAGGAGGCTCTGTTAGAAGCAGGGACATGGCTGGATGGATGAAGTCATCTATGAACTCACAGTATGTATAGGGTGAATAGGCACTGTGATGGAAGATTGAGCTCCAATATACAACCGATCTCGGGTTTCCTGCAGCATCAGTCCTTTTGATTTCAAAGGAGAATTTTTCATATTGGTGATATAGGATGAGATGATATATATATGAGGAGTATCTGAACAACCTCTCTCTAGGTAAGTGCAGGAATTGCTCATGGATTTTGTCCGAGATATATGTGGCATAGTTATAGCAGATGGGGGCCCTCCCTGGGACAAACCTTAACATCATAACCAGCACTGTTTCTTCTATATATTCTGTTGATTTGTATCCTAAAACTGAGCTCACCATATGGGCCAGGTCTAGCCCAAGTTGATTAAGGTACCCATCAAAGATGGGAGGATGCAACACTGTATCTCTTTTTCTCACAAATAGTTGGTTGAACCTCAGGATCTCTGCCTCTGTTAGTGTCTTGTTCCCTTGGTTGATTAAATCCAGCAGGGATAGGGGAACCATTGTCTTGTTGGACTTGAATTGCACCATGTCTCTGATAGCTTGAGGGGTGGTATAGAACACAACCTCACCTTTGTAATTGACTACAGCCCTATGTGATGGCTCATATTGGCTGGCACAAAGATAAATTAAATCAGGGAATTGCCTGACCAGAGGCATTTTAAAAATTGGCAGGGCAAACTACCAAATGCCCAGGATGTCTGTTCCTTCTCTGTGTTTGGCCCTGAACTCATTTAATAGTTGAAGTTGAGGGGTGAGTCCTTGTCTGGAGTCTTCTGAGATCTGATAATCCAGATCTGCCAACTTCTGCCAGTCCAACTCTCTCTGAGGAGCATTGAGAGGAGTGACATTGAGGATCTCAGGGGTTTCCATGCTTTCTGCAAATAACAACTGAAATACCGTTTGAAACAGTGAATTCTGATAGGAGGCAAGGTCAACAGGACCGGTTTAGAATGAGGATGACAATGCTAGCCCCTTGGGAAGGGTTTTTAACAGCAGGGAGACCTTCTTTGTCAATTGCGGGAGTTTACTCAGGAGTTCACGATTGCGCGAACAGGGTAGTTTCTTTTAACTGGTTTTGCAGTGAGTTGGAGGTCTCCGACACTATATTTTGATTTTAATTGGTCACATAGGGAAAAACACAGTTGGTATATCGGTCAATTTCACATTTTACAGGCTTTCATGGCGGGGTTTACAGAGAATTCAAGAAAAACCAGAAGACAAGAGGATAAGGCCGAAATACCTGGCAAACGCTGGTTTAGACTGAAGGATGTAGTTGGCTTTTGTGCGCGAGGTGCTTCGAAAACAGTTGCAGGTTGGCTGGTGGCTCGGCGTCGTAAATCCCATGCAGAGGACTTAAACAGGAAAATTTCGAAAAATTATGAAAAATGGTAAAAATTGGCGAAAATATGGTTTTTTGGCCTTTTTGGCGCGCTTTATGGATGACGTCAGCATGACGTCAGCGTGGGGGCCCGGTTTGGGTGACGTCATCATGACGTCAGCATGGTGACGTGGCAGTCAGCGGTAGGTCCAAGGGGGCGGTGATGTGGCGGCCGGGTGGACGAATCAGGAACAAGGCGGGATGAACTGGCGGTGACGTGCGCAGCACCGGGGCGCTCACGTGGACTGGACAGGTGTCGGCATATCGGGAGGGGTCCTGTACGTCGAACGGACTGTTAGGCATCGCTCCGATGCAATCATATGATGATGCGTGCCCCTGTGCTGATGCTGGCCTGACGTAAGCGTCTGACAGATATCGGAAGGTATCTGTCAGACACGTAAGGCCTTCCGATATTCATATCAGCCGTGGATCTGGAGGCGGGCGATCGGACGGTCGTCGTGCGCCCAACCTGCGCGGACGGAAATAGCTCCTTTGGTTAATGTGCAGACGTCGGGATTGCCCGAAATCAACCTCCGCCGTAGATCTGGATCCGGCGCGATCGGACGGTCGTTGGGCAGGCAATTTGCACGGACAATATGTACCAGCGGGCGGGCAATAAACAATCAATTTCTTTTGCGGACGTGGTGGCGGGACCCTCCACGCACTATTGTTTCCTTTTGGTGAGTTTTTAATTGTTTTTATGGCCAAAATATTAATATCCGCCAACATTAGAAAAATAAGCCATTCAAAGGATTTTATAAAGTTTTGGGCGTGAATCATGGGTAAAGGCGGAAACTATAGAAAATGAGTGAAAAATGGGTTTTATGAAATATAAAGGGCCAATAACCCCCCGACCTTAGGATAAGGTGGGGGAAGGGTGATTTTTCACTGTTTTCTGCCCCTTTGGGTTTTTCAAAGGTTTTTCAAAGGTTTTTAAGATTTTGAAGGCAAAATGGCACTTTGGGTAGGGAAATTGGTTTGAGGTAGAGCCAAAGGTTAGTCATGGGTTCTTGACCTTGACCAGGTGTCAATTCAAGTCCCAGGGAGAGAATATTATGGCTATAGTGCCAGGGAGGGGATATTTATGCATTGTGGGGTTTATACACCATGGTGTTTATAATATTAGGAATAAAGGGGTATAGGGAGCTAAGTAGTAGAGTTAGTTGTTAATATGGAGGGAACTTATGAGTGAGGGCTAGCTCAACCAAGTTTTCTTTGAAAATAACTTGAAATTAGGAGTAGTTCAAAATGAAAAGATTTTTGCACAAGAAATGTGGCTTCTCAAAGCCATAAGAATGTAAAACATTTGAATTTCTTATGCTTTGTGCAACTTGGGGAAAGGGTGTTAGTAATGAGTGATTTTACAAATGAGAAACAAGGGAGTTAGTCATGCTCTAGAGTGCTGCTCTTCCTGTAGATGTTTCAGCAACTTTGATTTTGAAAGAGACACCATTTCTGCAACCCCATCTACCTACCCAACTAGTTTTCCTAGCATTTTTTGTTTCTTCTTGGAGGGTGCACTTGGACTTGCAAACCCTTTGAATGCCTTTTCTTTTTATTGGCTTTTTCTCACATTCCCTATTTAATGCAACCCTTATTCCTTCCAAGATCCCAGATTAGGCAGTTGGGAACCTTTGTTTCTCTACCTATCTACTGATCTGCCAAGATTAAACAGTTTGGACAGATATCATTCTCTATTCTACAACAAGGAAATTGAAAACATGGCATGATCCAGATTACACTGTTGGACCACCCATCAAAATTGAGTTTTTATCAAAACTGATACAGGCATTGCCTTCTCAGGGAAATATGAGATCTTTGCATTTGTCAAAGCAGAGCATATTTGGACCTTTGATATCCAATCATGAAATATGAAACCTATTGGTATAGGTCTCTAACAGAATCTACCAAAACAAACTCAAAATATTTCAAATTTCTCAATTCATCACTAGAGGGGTTTTCATAGACTTGCAATCCATCAATCCAAACTTCTGAAGGATCTTGATAACTTCTACCAAACTTCCAATCCCAAATAGTAGTGCATCAAGCCAAGATCCTTCATGTCAAATTCAAAGGCCAACTCCCTCTTACACTAAAAAATCATATGATCTACACCTCCAAGGAACAAATGATCAACATATATTAACAACATCATAGGCTCACCCTTCACAACCTTGATATAAAGGTTTGAATCAACAACACTGTTTGAGAAACCAAGTCTTGTCAAATATCCATTAATTCTGGAATACAAAGTTCTCAGTGCTTGCTTGAGTCCATACAAAGCTTTCTTCAATTTGCAAACATGAGATTCTCTATCATTAACCTCAAAACCTTGAGGTTTCTCTATGTATGCGTATTCCTCAATCACCCCATTAAGAAGGGTGGTCTTAGCATCCATCTGATGTAGTTTCCATCCCATAAACAAAGAAAGAGAAACAACATATCTAATCACAGTGTACCTAGAAATCAATGCAATGGTCTCATCATAATCTTCTCCCTCTTTTTTAGAGAAACCTCTAGCCATGAATCTTGCCTTCTATTTGTCAATTCTCCCATCACCTGCAAGTGTGATCTTATATACCCACTTTGAAGTTACCACATAATTTTATTTAGGTCTTTGAACAATTTCCCAAACATCATTTTTCATAATAGATTGGTATTCTTCCGTCATTGCATCCTTCAACACTTGTTGGGTAGTTTCTTCCTTGAAGATGGAAGGTTTGGAGTCAATAAACTTGGTCATAAGTGTTACATAACCAGAATACCCCTTAGGTCTCTTAGATTTCTTGAAGGTGTCTTGTGGAGCTTCATGTACTTTTTCATCCTACAAAGTACATTTGAGCCAAGATGGTATTTTTATATTTTCTGGAACAACCATAGGATCTAATGGTTCACAAGGTCCCTTTGGTATTTCTTCATTCTCTTTAGGATGAATTGAGGATGAGGGAGGACTTGTAACCTCTTCTTTCAGATCCAAATGCTTATTTTCCTCATCTTTAGTGTCCGAGTGTTCTTCTCTAGATTTCCAATAAGTGACATCATCATCAAACGTCACATCCTTTCTTTCTTGAACCTATTGCTTCCCTGGAATATAGATCTTGTAGGATTTTGATGACTCACTGTACCCAAAAAATACCCATTTCTTTCCAAATGGATCTAGCTTATTTCTCTTATCCTTGGGAACAATTATGAAGACTAGATAACCAAAGATTATCATATGATTAACCTATGGTTTTAGATGAGTGAATGCTTCTACACGAGTCTTATCTTCTAGAAGTCAATGAGGATTTCTATTTAGAATGTAGACAATTTTCCTTGTTGCTTCTCCCCACAAGAACATTGGAACATCTTAATCATGTATCATTTCCTTCATATATTCTTCAATAAATATACTATTTCTCTCAGCCACTCCATTCTGTTGAGAATTATAGGGAACTATTAGCTCCCTCTTAATCCCAACTTTCTTACATAAGGAAATGAATTCCTTGGAGGTGTAATATACTCCATTATCTAATCTTAGAGTCTTGACCCTTTTCCTTATCATTTTCTCTACTTCATTTTTGAATTCTTGGAACATTATGAATACTTCATCTTTTGAATTCATAAAACATATCCATGTCTTGCAAGAAAAGTCATCGATAAAGGATACATAGTATAGAGTGCCTCCAATAGATTTCACTGGCATAGGACCACACACATTAGAGTGGACTAGATCCAAGATCACTTTGGACCTATGTTTACTGCTTGGAAATGGTTTCTTAACATTCTTTCCAAGATCACATCTGTACACACACCTTTATGACCCATCTGCAAGTTTGGTACACCTAAAACAATCTGCTTCAAAGTTGGAAAATCTCCATAATGAAGATTTTCATATCTTCTATGCCATAGGTCACAAGGGTTAACATATTTATGCGCTAAAGCTTGGGAAGGTTGCCTCGGGAGTTTATGCAACCTTTCTTCATGAATCCCAATAACCCTAGTAGAGCTTATAGTAGAGACCTTGTCCCAAACAAGGACTTTCCCATCAATGAAGGTTATTCTATCTCCTCTATCTTCTAGACATGAAATTGAAACTAAATTATTTTTCAAACCTAGAACATGGAGTATGTTTCTCAAGTGAATGTTTTCACTTGTTTCAATCTCAATGAATGTAGTCCCAATTCCTTTGACTTCGTAGCTATTGTTGTCTCCAAGCTCCACTTTTTGAGTCAATCTCCTTTCCATCAAACATGTAAGATGATCATGATCTCTCATCATGTCTTGAAGCTCCACTTTCGATCAACCATATGTTGTTGTCATACGTAAGAGATCTTGCAAGTGCGGAATAGTAGAAGTGGCCTTTATCTCCTTCAACTTTGGGTCTCTTGGAATGTTCATCAAATTTTGTTATGGTAGCCTGTTGATTCCCTCTTTTCTTGTTATTAGTGAATCTCTCAGGAAATTGGGCTTTGAATTAACCAAATTTATTGCAAAGGAAACATTGGATCTATGACACATATTTCTTCCTTATAGGATTAGGTCTTCTATCAATCCCTCTTCTTCTTCTGAAAACCATACTTCTTTCTTCCTCCATCTTTCTTGGAACGAGTTGCATAGTGTTAAGTTATGGTATGTTCTATGCTTATAACAATTTACTTCTTTTTCTTATTATATTCCACAGATTAGCAATCACATGTACATAAATTAAAGTGCAGATAGAATATTAAACGATCAACAGAAAATAAGCCAAGACAAGAGACACAAGATGTAGCGGCTAGCCAGGGACAAACCCCACAATGTGTGGGGAAACCCTTTGATCAAATCTTCTTTTATCTTCAATAATTCAGCAGAGAGAAATAGTACAATAAATCTGATTTATATCAGCAGTAGCAAACCATATATTAGCAGCATCAGCGTTAGCGTCTTCATCGTCAAACTAGGGCAGACGATATCTCACAAGCGGACCGTCGGATCGGATTGATTCCACCACCAAAAGTTGTGTCGTCCAAAGGAGGTTTAGATGAGCCTATAGTGTAGTTCATATGAGGAGATATTCTAGTCCACGCAGGACAAAATTTACTTTTACAATTACAGCTTCAGTTTCGGCAGCTTCCTTCAAACTAGGGCAGTCGATATCTTGCAAACCGTCCGTCGGATTGACTTGATTCCACTACCAAAAGTTGTGGCTTTCAGAGGAGGTTCAGATGAACCTACAACGTATTTCAGATGAGGAGATGTTCTGGTCCATGTAGGTCACACTTTACTTCTACAGTTGCAGCTTCAGTTTCAACAGCTTCCGGCTTCACATGTGTGAGAGAGAGACCTTTTTCTGTGTAGTAGAGAAGAGACTATTTTCTGTGCAGTAGAGAGAGAGAGATGTGTTGAGATGAGTGAGTGCAAATGAGGAAAATTCCTCTTGTATTTATAAACAAATGACAATGTTTGAATCGATGCGACTGTTGCGCTTCTGAGCCTACATGATTTGTAGGTTGGCTTGACAATAATTCCATAATCGACATAAATTCATATCTCCATGATTACTTATTAGAATCGGATGATCTTTATATCAATATTACATCTCTCGATGAGAGGAATCTAATAAAAATATTATCAGCCACGAATAAGATGACCCACATGAATTTTGGCCCTAGTTTCCATTTTTAACACTCCCTCTCAACTAGGGAGAACTTCATCTACAATCTGTCTATCAGTCGTTACTATTCATCCATCAAATGCACTGCCCTGTACAACCTGACCCTTGCCCTTCTTTGCTCTATTCTACCTGTTCTACTTTGTCTTATTTTGCCCTATACTAATTTGTATTGTTCTGCTCTGTTCTGCTCTGCTCTTGCATTGTTTTGTTCTGCTCTGATTTTGTCCGAATTATGAAGAAGAAGAAATGAGCGAGGATGTATCATACTAACTCAAAGTCAGTCTCAGAGTATATACCACTAGTCCTAGACCAGTCTCAACTGACCCGAATTCGACATCATAGTATGTACAACTCCTACCACTGGTCCCAGACCAGTAACATCCTCCACTGACTCAAAGTCAGTTTCAGAGTGCGTACCACTGAGGGAGGGTGAGTCACCCTATGGTCGTATGTTGCTCCAGTAAGAACCGCAAGCCCTCAGAGCTCCTAGAGCTCAATGTATGCAACATGTAGGACACTTGTACAAGGGTTTCTTGACGACTCCAAGTCATTTGGGAAAATCACAGATTAGATCTTTCCTCGGGGCTTTGACAAGGTCTATCGACCTGTACATCATCTTAATGCAATGGAGCCTCCTTGCTCATCGATGATGTCTATCTACTAGAGAAATCGACTAATACAGGATTTCTCAGTAATCAAATCCCACCTCTGGTTGTTACAGAGAATCACAGTGGTATGTGTTCAAACAACTCACTGAAGAGCTTTCCAAACCACGAAGCTTCATACGAGATCATACTCGTAAATATGTATCTGTTCTCAGCAATGCTTATGGAAACCAACTTTTGCTTCCTGCTCATCCATTATATCGAAGCAGAATCCAAAGAGAAACAACACTAAAAGTGCTCCAGTGATCCTCCACACTACTTTCCTAATCAACATTCGAATAATCATGCAGTTTCATATTTCCGGCAATGTATCTCAATCCATGAGAGATTGTGTCCTGAAGACATCTCAGAAGATTCTTGGCACCAATCTAGTGAGGCTCAACCAAATATGAGCTCAAAGTCCTAACTACAAAACATATGTTCGGATGGAGGTTCACCAATAACATCAATGTGAATGAGTTTTTGAAACTTAGATGCATTTCCCAAATCTGGTCCAACATCACTACCATATAAATTCTGAAAGTTAAGATCCTCAAGGTAGTCATAGGCTTGCAGTCCATCATACCGAATCTTTTCAGAATCTTCACCACATATTTTCCTTGAGATAGAAAAATTTCCCTTGGCTTTTGCCACACTTCAAGTCCTTGGTTCTTCATTTCAAATTCAAAAGCCAACTCCCTCTTACATTTGTGAATGAGAGGTTATGCACCTATTAGAAAGAGGTCATCCACGTATAGCGTCAGTCTGAGAGGTTTGTCATCTTCAACCTTAAAGTAAAGGTTAGGATTAGCTTCACTCCTGCTGAATCCCAACTTCATCAAGTAGCTATTGATCCTCTCATGCCACGCTCGGGGTGCTTCCGTCAACCCATAGACAGCCTTCTTCAACCTGCATACATGAGATTTTCAATCATAAATCTCAAATCCTTCAGGTTGCTCGACATAGACCTCTTCTTTGATCGAATCATGTAAGAACGTGGTCTTGACATCCATCTAATGTAGGTTCCATCCTTGTGAAGCCACAAAGCCTATGATTAAGTGGATAGTCGTATATCTGACAATAGGTGCAAATATCATAGTCTATACCTTCCTTTTGGGAGAAACCACGAGCAACAATACGAGCCTTATACTTTTCTGTACTTCCATCTGCTGCATGATTTATCTTGTAAATCCATTTAGAAGTGACAATTGTCTTGTCCTAGGGTTTGGGAACTACTGCCCAGACATAATTCTCCATAATAGACTCATATACTATGGTCATAGCATCCTTCCATACTTGATGCTTGATGGCATCTGAGAATGATGAAGCCTCATTTTGTATGATCATGCTCATGATGGTTAGGTATCCCTAATACCTATTAGGTTTCTTACTTTGATGGAAGGTTCCTTGGGCTCCAGCATGTCCTTCAGCATCATCAAGTATCCCCCTAAGCCATGAAGGCCTCTTCCTAGAAGAGGAAGGCTCAGGTGGATAAATAGGATCCATGGGTTCCTCCAAATCAAGCATTGTTACATCATCTACCCATAGAGACAACTTCCACAATCATATAGTTCTTCCTTTCTGCCACACCATTCTTCTCAAGAGTATGTGGTGTAGTAGTCTCCCGCTTAATGCCAGCCTCAAATATGCCTGAGTGAACCAACTGTAATATGTCAGATGTCTTGCTTTGGCCTGAGGGGAATGGTCCCCTTTTGAGATTTCCTTCGGCACATCCTGGACGTACACCTTCTTTCTCTACTTGGAATTTGGGCATCCTTGTCACCATTTGTCTTACACCGAGCAGAGCTTTATAATGAAGGTGGGAAAACCTCCGATGCCAAAGTTCGGATTAAAGAGATGTGTCATAAGACATGACACATAGTGGACTTCCATCAACCTGATATAATGAATCAACACGAGTAAAGACATATTTAACATTATTTTTCGATACACGTACCTTGCCATCATTGAAGGTTACCTTGTAGCCTTTGTCTTCCATTGCCGAGATGGACACCAGGTTCTTTTGGAGATTAGGTGCATTTAATACATCTTAGAATTTCTAGCCTTCTTGAATGCTTGTCCTCTTCCTTGATTCCCAGCTCCCCTCTTACCTTTGCTATTGAATTTTTCATTCCTTTGATTGCCATCAGAGGGATTTTGATCATCGTCCCAGCTTGAGTCCTTTCTATTAGGGCACTCCCTTGCATAGTGACCTACTTTATCATAGATGTAACATCGTCCTTTTCTTCCACCCTTAGGTCCAACCTTTCCTTTTGATTTAGTCCCAGAATTATTTCTTTTCTTAGCATGAGAAGAAAAGGCAGCAGGAGGTCCTTTAGGCATGGGCATTTCTTGCTCTTCTACCCTTGTTTCTTCTTGAATGCATCTAGCCATTAATTCCTCGAAACTAGGAATTATATTATTATTCAGAAGAGTAGTCCTTAACACGTACCATTCGGATGGTAATCCTCCAAGAGTCATGAGTTCCATTTCTCTGTCAATAATAGTCTCCCCAATAGATAGGAGATTGTTCTTGATCTCAGTGATTCTTAAGAAGTATGCTTGCATACTCTCATTTTTACCCTTCTTGATTTTCCTCAGTTTATTTCTAAGAAACAAAACTTGATTTGCATCATTAAATTTAAATAAACTCACCGGTCTATCGTATATTTCCTTGGAGTTGTCCAATTCAGAGATGTAGGCCACCAAGCACTTGTTGATAGAGTCCCTGATGATCTTCATTGTTTTGACTTCTCTATTTTTCCATTTGTTCCAGGTAGCAGTGGATGCATTTGATGGAGGCTCAACAATATTGCCTCTTACATGGTCCAACACTCCTTGATATTCTAGGATTAGATCGACAGACATCTTCCATCTGTGTCAGTCAGCTTTCTCACGGAGCTTGTCTTCGGTAGGAAAGAGTGTTGAGGACCCCATAGTTCTTTTAGGATAGCCTTGCTAATCTTCTCTTCGGTGATTGCTCTTGCTCTTGCTCGGGCTTTGTCTTCACCTCAACTCTGATACCATGTTAAGTTATGTTATGTTATATGCTTATAGTAGTTTACTTCTTTTTCTTATTATATTCCACAGATTAGCAATCGCATGTACATAAAGTAAAGTGCAGATAGAACATTAAACGATCGACAGAAAACAAGCCAAGACAAGAGACACAAGATGTGGCAACTAGCCAGGGACAAACCCCACAATTTGTGGGGAAACCCTTTGATCAAATCTTATTTTATCTTCAATAATTCAGCAGAGAGAAATAGTACAATAAATCTGATTTATATCAGTAGTAGCAAACCCTAGATCAGCAGCATTAGCAGCTTCATCGTCAAACTAGGGCAGACGATATATCACAAATTGATCGTCGGATCGGCTTGATTCCACCACCAAAACTTGTGGCTTCCAGAGAAGGTTTAGATGAACCTATAGCGTAGTTTAGATGAGGAGATCTTCTAGTCCACACAGGTCAAACTTTACTTCTTCAGTTTCAGTAGCTTCCTTCAAACTAGGGCAATCGATATCTTGCAAACCATCTGTCGGATTGACTTGATTCCACCACCAAAAGTTTTGGCTTTCATAGGAGGTTCAAATGAACCTACAACATAGTTTAGATGAGGATATCTTTTGGTCCACATAGGTCAAACTTTACTTCTGTAGTTGCAGCTTTAGTTTCAGTAGCTTCCGACTTCACATCTGTGAGAGAGAGACCCTTTTTTGCACAGTAGAGAAGAGACTCTTTTCTGTGTAGTAGTGAGAGAGAGATGTGTTGATATGAGTGAGTTAAAATGAGGAAAATTCCTCTTGTATTTATACACAAATGATGATGTTTGAATAGATGCGACTGTTAGGCTTCTGAGCCTACATGAGTTGTAGGTCAACTTGATAATAATTCCATAATCAAAATAAATTCATATCTCCATTTATACTTATCAGAATTGGATGATCTTTATATCAATCTTACACCTCTCGATGAGAGGAATCTAATAAAAATATTATCAGCCATGAATAAGATGACCCACATGAAGTTTGGCCCTAGTTGCCAATTTTAACACATAGGCTTGATAATGTTCTTCTTCCTTTGTTTTTCTTCCCCTAGACAAAGTCTATATTCTTCTTAAGAACAAGTTGCCCATAATTCTTTCAAACTTGGAGTTTCCTTTCAACTACTTATACCTAGTACAAACACGTTCCATGATAGTGGTAGTCCATTTAGTATTGAGGTTATAAGTTCTTTGTTAGTGACAATTTCATTGATAGCTTGAAATTGATTTTTCATTTGAGAGATCCTCACAAAATATGAATCCACTGTATCATTCTTTGTCATTTTGACATCACGAAGCTCATTTCTCAAATTCATGACTTGGCCAACATTGTTGACTGTATACAAATCATTTAAGGATCCATACATCTTCTTTGATGTGTCAAGCTTTTAGATGTATGAAATTAGATGATCCTTTATGAGTCCACAATGATACTCATGGAAGTTATGTCATATTTCTTATACTTCCTATTTCCTACTTCATCTATAGGTTCAATCACATTTCCTTGCACAATTTCCAAAATATATTCCCTTACAAGAATTTGATCGATTCTTGCCTTTCAAGCTCTAAACGGTTGGTGGCTCCTTCTTGTTGGAAAATCAGAAAGGCAGTCAATATTTTCTCAATATTGATAATTACTTGTGATGTTACTTGTTATTAAGATTCTTTATATCTTATTTCTTTAGTTTATCAAGAAATTACACAAAGCAACAACACATAAAACAATGAACACAAGATGTAGGCACATGCCAGGGAAAAACCCCCCTCGAGGGGAAAACCAAGTCAAATTAATTCTTCCTTTCAATAGTATTCTTTGAGACTCTTCACCCTATACCCTGACCAAACCTTCCCTCTGCACCAAGTCAACCTCGAGAAGATTGATCTCTTTCCAACAACTTTGACTATGTAGCAACTTGCGGTAGCTCACAACCTTTAGCAATAGTCCAACTTGGGAGACTTTTTTCTCCCAATCCAAAACATGAAACAGAGAGAGACTGCCACTAGAATTTTGATTTTACTTGACTCCTTAGACTCCCCCAAACTTGCATGCACTTCGGCTTCCTAGAAACAGACTTTCCTAGCTTCCTACTTCTCACTTCTGCCTAACAAACAATTTTTCACATTTTTGCCCAAAAGAGAGAGAATGAGAAGTGATGCACAAAATGAACTCGTAGTCCTTCCTTTTATAGGCTTCTTATGGGGTAGAATGGGTCCTTAGGCCGACTTGATCTTCTCTTAGGCTAACATGGTGTGAAGGTTCCATAATTCATATTTGACTCAATACTAAACTGATTTACATGATTCAAAAGCCCAAGAAGGGTCCTTTTAAATGTGCAATAATTCTATAGACCCAAAACAAATACTAGAAGTCCTTAATGGGGACTTTGACCTAAAACATGGTGACCCATGCATGAAAGACATGCTTTAATAAGTCACAATAATAATAAGAAAAATTCTTTTCTTTATTCTTTTGACGAGTACATTACATAATGACTCAAGTACATTATTGAAGACTGAACATGGTTACCTTTTCCAATACTCCCTCTTAACTAGGGAGGTATTCATAATGTACATATACAATGGAAGATCTCAAACTATATGAACCATGAAGAAATTTAGGCACCTCAATTCCATGGACTAGATTCCTAACCAGGGCAATATATCCAACCAGCAAATCAATTTAGGCACTACAATGCCATGGACTAGATTCCTCACTAGGACAATCTATCCAACCAGTCACTCAACAATTTAGGCACCACGATGCCATGGATTAGATTCCTGGCCAGGGAAATCTATCAAGTGGGACTAAGATGGAATCAAGCTTTCAGCCCCTCTAGGTACCATCAATCTTAATTGCTAACCACTAACCCAAAAATCCAAGTGTGTAACCAAAACGAAGCTCAATAATCAACACCACCTTTCCAACTTCAAGGAATTAGAAATCAACACAAAGTGTTAGCCATATGTCTCCCCAAGCAATGCTTCATCACAAAGCCTCAACACGCCTTGATCTAGCAGATAAAGAGTGTCCAATCTCCCCCAATCAACCTAATTGGTAAACCAACATGCTTTCCTTTGAGAGATTCACCTGTACAACCATAACCCCAACCAATAGTATACCTTTGCATGTGCATTATCAAACACAATCCTCCAGGGTCTTCCAGACAACATATGTTGCTTCTCATATTTTCATAGTAGGACTATCAACCGAATATTTGACAGAGGATTCCTTGATCATATGCTTTCCTTCCTACTTAAGATGCAACATATTCTTCAATCAGATCTTGCTTTCCTTCTTTCACCAATACTACAAAATGCATTCTCCAAATTCCCTTTCCTTCTCATGGCCTCCACTCAAAGTTACAACTGTTAGTCATGGTCTAGTGCATGACACATGAAGTAAAGAACCATACGTGTCACTCCCTTTCAACTAGGAAGCAATTTTTTCTTTTTTATTATTATCCAAACTCCCTCTTAATCTTAGGGAGATATCTTCTATTCATGCTTCCTCTAGGAGATCAATTTCTTCCTTTTAGACATTAGAGAATCTTTCGTGGCTTCCAACCATTTCATTAGAGTTATCATCATCCTCATCATGCTTGCACATAGATCATCTTCACCAAGTTGAATATTGTGTACCTACACAACTTGCTTGTCACATTGAGCATCTTCATTAAGTTGAAGATTGTGTACTAGCACAACTTGCTTGCCACATCGAGCATCTTGACCAAGTTGAAGTTTGTACACTAGCACAACTTTCTTGTCATATTAAGCATCTTCACCAAGTTGAAGATTGTGTACCTGCACAACTTAGATGGCAAGTACAACCAAAACTATAGAAGCATGATGTTAGCCATATCAGAATCATAGAAGCGGAAGAATTTCAACTTTATTCATATTAGATATCCAAAATTAATTATAAACAAGATGCTGGAAATATTGAGAGGTGTATATATATATATATATATATATAGAACACAGAAATAGATAGCTGAAATAAATGCTTTTATTAACACAAACAGTGCAATGAAATAAATACAATATATAGTTGGTTGCAATCAGTTTCCAAGCACCAACTTGGACTTTTGTGAGGATCCAACCTCTAGAGCACCAAATTTGTTCTTCCAAGGTAATATTTCTGCACTTAGGAGCACCAACTCCCAAGGATTCCAGTCCTTTCAATTATGAGGCTCCAACCCGGTGGGCTCCAACCCAAACCTGGTATAAATTGTTTTGCTGTAGTTCTCTGCTCGCAAACCTGCTGAGCTTCTACTTCACTCCTGTTCTCCTGCTTCTCCTGCCTCTCTTGCCTCTACCTGAACTATGGCTTCCTTTCGCTCTAATTATGCGCATACACCCACTTCTCCTTGTTTTTTTTATTTTATGTATTCCTGATGCCTCTGACTGTTCATTTTCACTTTCCACTGGCTCTTCGACTTCTTCCATGCTTGCTTTAACTTCCTCTGCGCTGGCTTGTCCTTTGGCTTCCCTCTTTGCAATTGATTTGGCTTTTCAATTTCCTTTGCGCTGGATTTCCATTTGGCTTCCTGGCTTTTCGATCGTTGTAAGTTAAAACTGTAACAAAGCCCCATTTTTTCAATGATAATAGGCATACATAGAGACAATTTTGTTTAATGGACATGCCACGTCCCAATCGCAATCATAATCAGCTTTAGTGCAACCTCCTAAACTATCAGGAGCATTTCTTAATGCATTTTTTCCTTCAAACCCCGTGCAAGGGAAATATTCAAATACACAAGCAATATGAGAAAAAACTGGTGAAAATGTTAAAGGGCAGACTTCAAATTTATTGCACCCTCATCTATACCTGCATCGGGTCCATAGTGAAATCGCAATCGGCAGTTGCAGCATATCACGCCATCCCTTTATAACTTGTAATAGTCACTTCCGACATAGCAGACACAATATAGCATTAACTCAATTGTAATGTTGCATCGGGTTCGCAACATTCATCGCAATGGGCGCTTTCCCTTGGCGGAGGTTTGATGCGATATCGCAAATCGCTATCGACAATTGTAATGGGCCGCTTAACACTTTATAACTCCCGCTCCCACAGTGCTGATGCAATATATGTTGGTAATCGCAAATTGCAAAGGTTCATTTCTAGACCTTAACGTAGGTCACTCACTTATAGCGATGCGATCATATGTGTTGGACCTGATAAGACTCAACACTCTTGTGCATAAAATTTCAAGTCCGCTTTCCCAAATTCGTTAAGTGTTTAGTGTGATTTCGCTATGTAAATGGAGTTTGATGATAAACAAGTAAATACACAACGATGATGCTATATGGGTTCTATGAACCCGATAGCGTTAAAAATTCCGGCTATAATAATTTCCAATACACCTAAGGTTTCTGCCTCTGATAGTGTATTTTCCTATATATATATATATAATTGAGTTTTTATCAAAACAGATACAGACATTGCCTTTTCAGGGAAATATGAGATCTTTGCAGTTGTCAAAGCAGAGCATATTTGGACCTTTGATATCCAATCATGAAAAATGAAACCTATTGGTATAGGTATCCAACAGTGGCTCCACATGGGGATGGTTTTTCCCTTAGAAAGACCAAGAACAGCAGGTCAGTGTGCCTGGATCTTTTTGGCTGCTTCTCTGAAACTTTGGAGTTTTGTTCATCATAAATTCCTGAAATTGCAGACTGATAAACTGAAACATAGCCTGTCTTCCAATTCTATTCTTTATCTGTAATGCCTTTCAGAATGATCTCGCTTTCATGCTTCAATAAGAACAATATATACAACACATACAAAATTTATTTACATCAAACTATGTACAAAATAGGGCAGCTCTTTTCATGGAAGGTAATCAAAATAGTGCTTGAGCATCCTGCCATTGACCGGGCCTTCCTCTAGATCACTTTTGTCCAAATCTTGCAGAAAATAGGTGTTGTTTCCCTGCACAGCTTGTATTAAGAATGGTCCTCTCCAAAGGGAGTCAAACTTTCCATGCTTTCCTTTGCTCTCTCTCTTTGAATCCCATTTGAGGACCTTGTCCCCTATGTTGAAATTCTCTGCTTTGGTCCTTCTATCAAATGCCTTTTTTAGTTTTTCTTGTAGCACTTGAACTCTGTTATAGACTTCCTCCCTGGTTTGCTACAAGCATATAATCTGATTTATCCTTCTTTGCATGTCATTGGGCTCAGCTTGGAACTCCTGGAGTATCCTCATAACAGGGATTTCTAATGATGAAGGAAATTTAGCCTCTAAACCATAGACTAACTCATATGGGCTGATCCCAATTGATCTCTTAGTTGTTAGTCTGTCTGCCCATAATGCATTTACTAGTTTCTTGTGCCAATTTTTCTTGTTCTCCTCTAATATCTTCTTGATCATATTCACCAAACTCTTGTTTAAGGATTCTGCCAGCCCGTTGCCTTGGGGATAGTATGCTGTGGAGTGGCCCAATGTAATTTGAAATTTATGACAGAAATTGACCATTTTTTTAGATCTGAATGCAGCAGCATTGTCTGTTATTATTTTGTCAGGGCAT
>APFE031631197.1:0-10000 GCA_000404065.3 Pinus taeda
AGAGAGGGAGAGGGTGATGGGAGGGGAAGGGGGAGCGGGGGTGTTAGAGAAAGGGAGAGAGGTAGGACTCAATACAAAGATTGAGAGGGAGAGAGGGACAGAGAGGGAGGAAAGAAGAAAGGAATAGAGGGAGAAATGTGGAGAGAGCGAGGGAGTGAAAAGGGAGAAATGAAGAGAGAGTCAGGGAGAGAGGAGAGTTGGGGGGGAAGAGAGGGAGGAAAGATGGGGTGGAGAAGGGGAAGAGGGACTGAGAGAGAGATAGATAGATATGGAGAGATATTGTTTATATTTTTGGGGTGAGATAGAGAGAGAGAATAAGAAAGAGACAGATAGATAGAAATTTATATATTATATAATTAGCCTCGATCCATCTTAACCTTGGATCTATAAAGGGCCAATATGGATCAAATATCTCGAGGTGAGAACCCTTACTCAAGTTTTGCAGTAAAAAAAAAGGTTTGCACCTCTAGAGATTTGATCCCCCTCGATGCTTTATAGACCGGGATTAACATGGATTTAATATGGTTTATCAAAAAAATATTCATAATTTTATTAATAAAAAAAAACTTACTATATAAGAAAATTTAATATGTCTAACATCTAACATCTAACATCTAACATCTAACTCCTACATATCTAGTGATTAAATAAAATATTGAAACAAAATTAAAAGAGGAAACAAAATTACTTATAACTAATGTATTTTTGTATGAGATTTATTTTATTTCTATTTTTATTTAATTTGTAATGTCTTTATGTGATATTTGTTAAGGATATGATTTAGTGCAATGGTTTAAAAAAAATATTTTAAAGTTACGGAATTGCACATTCCACAAGTTTGATGAATTCAAATATTCTATAACAAGTTCAAAAAGGTAAAACATGTAAGAAATTAATATATAAGAAGTTAATAATTTCATATGAAATTTTTGGGAAAAACTTTTACATTTATTTTTACTGTGATTTATACTTTTGTATAAATAATAATTTTACTATTGTGGACTAAGCTATAAAGAGGATAATTTGGTAATTAATAAATGTGCATAACCATTCAAAAAATAAAAGTAAATTGAAGTTATATGACTTCATGAATATGAGTAACTCTACGTGAATATAAAGGTTTATTATTACATTTTAGGTATAATGAGGTTTATATAGTCAATTAAGGGAGGATAAAGGAATTTGGAACCTTATTTAGTGTTACAAGGGCAACAGAATATAGATGCCACCAATAAATAGTTGTAATGTGTTGGAAAAAAATTTAATAATTATTTTATGTACTGATTGTCTTTTATACTCGTAATAAAATATTTTTATACTATTAATGAATGTAACAACCTAGTGATCATGGCATAGTTTGAAAATGCAATTCCAGTTGATATGAATGATGGGTTCAAATACAAAATGAATTCAAGATAATTGTTGAGCCTTACTCCTAGTTAATGGTTATTGGATTGTCTTTCTTTGAGGATGTTGCAGTTTGAAGATGGGAATAATGGAAATAAAAGCCTAACCATGGACATTAAGAAGAGAACGTCAAATATAAAGTAACATACAATCACATAATATGTTAAATTGGACATGGTAACATATGGTAGTAAAGAAGGCACTAGTGGTTCATGCAAGATGTGAAGATGATCAGTAAACTTTCATGGTTATTCCATTGGAACAATTCATCATAATAGATCTGATAAAATATTGAAATTTTTAATGTAAATTTTAATTTGTTTTAGATCTCGTATTATTTATTGTTTGTTTGTATGCGTAAATATAAATTAGTTGAAATGCATGAAATATAAACTGAAAATACATACATACACTAACCAAATTAGGCAAAATTGTTTCCTTGGGAAACCTTTACAGGAGAAACCTAGCTAGAAGGTGAGGTCTCTTTGATCTCTACTCTCTAGCATGGAAAAATGTGTAGATACAAAGAAAGAGATACTCTCTATAGAGTTTCCTAAGACCTATGCCTTGTAAAGTTTCTGCAAAATATTAATCCCCTTTCTTTTCTCTCTAACATCCCACTCCTAATTCCTTTGCTCAAATATGGAAGAAAATATAATAGCATGAAATTTAACCCCTACTCCTCCTAGTGGCCTAGAATGTAACGTAAACTAATATCTAACTATGTGAAAGGATTGAGTCCCTCAACCCTCAATTAGATTTACAATTTTGGACATTCTAAAGTCTTTTTGAAATTACATACATGGCTAGCACAATATGCATGAGTAACAAGGATTAATGTGACATCGACTTGTACCATGATAGTGAGTATGGTAGGTAAACTTGTAAGAGGCATAAATTTTGCATATAAACTTCTACTACTGGATGGTCTCGCACAAGAGAGTTTTTTTTACCCAAAAGAAAAGTGTTTAATGCCTCAAAATGTCTCTAGAAGATTTCATTCCAAAATTTTCCAAACTCGTACCCATTGATAAAAAAGACCCTACAAGCTCATTCATGTAATTATTCCACTCTCAAAGCATTAAGATAGATAATGAAAAATATAGTAATTCATTATGAATCAAGAGAAATTATACATGAGAAATAGTATCACAATTCCCTAAATTACATATGAATGAAGTCAAAATTGGAAGAAACTTACCCCTCAAAGAATACAAAACCTATGAGAAGATAGAAAAATAAGTATAAATAAATTTGGGTTTTAATAAATGAATGATGACAACCTATTGTAGAACCCAAAACCATGATCAATCTAGAATGATGATGTGAACATAAAAGAGTAATAAATGGATACATAAAGTTAAATATGTGAATGTCTCTCAAACAAGTGTAAGAAATCATTGAGAACATGATGGAGGCTTTTGCAATTAGGGAATAGAAATGATGAAATAACTTCGCACTCTACTTGTATATTCTAAATAAGCATGTGGCAAGTGGTTGTGGAATCAAATATGTGTGGTAATGACTTCATATGTGGAAAAAGAAATAAACTATGTAGACTAATGAGAAAACACCTAGCATAATTGAAAAAACTAGTGAGAATCAACTAAGGGAACTTGCACAAGAATGATGACCCCATAAGTGCAAATGGGGCGAAAACATGCCCACAAGAACATGTGCATGTCCTTATGAATGCACACATGGTGGTAGTTGTCTAGGTTCTGTAAGGCCCAAACTAGGTTACCTTCTTAGCATGGCTCAAAAGTGTATGCATTATTAGGAGATATCATTAGGCGATTTGAAAACCTTAACTTTATGCATTATGACAACCCTAGCTTTGTGGAATTTCAAAACCATATCAAAGTGGAGTGTGGAAACTCCAATATAGTGATTTCAAATCTGAGTGCATAATTAGGCAATGTAAGTAAACAACCCATATTTACCTTGCTTAACAGATTGGCAATGTTTGTCAATGTATATTGAAGTGAAATTTGAAGACCTTAATTTTTTGCAATTTGAAAACCCTACTTTTATGGAATTTGAAAACCCTAGTATTGTAGAATTTGATGGAATAGAATCGTATGGATGTAATTTTCATTTATACCACTATTACTAATGTATTCCAAACATTGTCTATCTCTCTACTTCTATTTACACAATTTCTAGTCTCTCTGTCTCTCTCTCTCCCTCTATTTATATTTTCCTATGTCTCTCATTTTCAAATAAGAACTTGATCGACTCCAATTGAAGAAATTTTATGAGCTTTGTTATCATTGGAATCTATAACCAATGGAAAATACGACCCATGATAAATATGACCATAGTAACTATGACATACAAGAACTATGAAATTGAGAACTTTAACCCTTACGAGCTATGGCACATAATAACTATGACCTCGAGAAGTTTGACCCTCATGAACTATGACTTTAGGAATCATTCCTTTATTGTTCACCATTCCCTTCTAATTAGGAACTTTTAAGTCATTTTACAAGAATCATGACCACAAGAATTATGATGTGGGAGCCTTGACTATGAAATTAAACTAAGACATTTTTTTCAGTCATAGTTATAGGGAATAATTCCTTTGTTAGCTTGGAGCATTGACTCACAATAACTATAATCATTGTTTATTAGTCATAGTTATAAGACATTTATTGACTAGATAACTATTATGACCAATGACCTATAATCATCATATTCATTCATTGATTAGATTTCCTATCATCTAGAGTAACTGTGGTAATACTTCTCATTGGTTATAGTTAGTATGGGTTACAGTTCCTATTGGATAGAGTAATTGAGGTCATAGATTTTCTTGAATTGATTCCAAAATCTATCATTTCAATGTATCCATTATTTAACGATGAACAGTGGGAGAATGATGAGAATTATCCACCAAGATGAAGATTCCTTAAAATTATGTTATCCAGATGTATGCATGTATGATATTGATAATATTGCCACTTTTCCAGTATCCTCTTCCTCCCATATTTTGGTCATCCATTTTCTGTCAATCCCTTATTCTAAAGTAATATTTGTTAGGATCACCAGTATAGTTTTCAAATGGTTGATTAAGCGATATGGTGCTTTGATAAGGTAGTTTAATTATCAAATGCGATGGGATAGTTTTTTGAGTTTTAAATTTAAATTCAAAATCTTAAAGTTGTAGTATACCACCTCTCATTTGTCTCGAAGGCTATTTTAAAAATTATTTGTTTATTTTGAATTGATGCAAGGATATGGAAGAAACTAGAGTCAAGACGTAAGCAAGAGGCTCCATAATGGACATTTCAATGTAGTATATGTTTTGTGTCTTTTTCACTGTTGAAAGCAGTCTTAAAATAATATATTGAACATTTTATGGTATTCGCATTTTCTATTTAAGAGATTATCTAATGATAATTTTACATGGGGTATTTTAGACAATGAGTCTTTCATTAGCAGTTTGGACTAATCTTTGAGTACTCCCCAGTTATCAATCTCAGGTATCAAGCGACCTCAAGTTTGGATAACTAATTATGGTATCTAATTACCTGTGTTCTCATTCTTTTCCAAGTTCCAGCAAATAAGTGTATTCAAATGTTCTACATTAATATTAGTAGGTCGATGGTTGAGTTACTACTTCTAGAAAGCATCCATTTGAAGTAAGTTTAGCCAACATGCACAACTATAGTGATGACATTTTCTAAAAAAGAAATATAAATGTTTCCAATGCAATTCCACAGGAAGCAAGTGAAATCTTTGTGTACACAACTAGAATCTTCATTGTCACCATGACACTATTTATACATATAAATTCTTCATGAATTCCTTTAAGGCACCATCCTATGATAAGGGAAAGGACGTGCATACCTAAGATCCCCTCAATGAGAAACCAACATGACAATCAAAAGTAGACGAAATTTGCATCCTATCATATGGGTCATTAGTATAATATAATCTATGGAATCCATCTCCATGAGGAGGCCCCACACATAGAGACATACAGAATAGCAGGTAAAAACCAAAAAGAAAATCTTATATCCTTAATAAATACTTAATTGATAACTTATCTTTATTTTGTAAGACAATTATTAAATTATTTAAATTTATATGTTTTTTTCTTCTTTCTTAATTATCTTACTTCTAACCCCATGTTTTCAACAAAATGTGTTGGTATCTAAGGTTTTTTACTAATTTGAATTAATATAAAGTTTTTCACAAATTTTAAACCCATCAATTGAAACAACTATAGTTCACAATTTTTTTTTAAACAATATGGAAGACATGATTTAAATACTTCACTATTTTAAATATCAATCAACGCTAAAAGTTTGTAGTTGCAAGGAAAGAGCTTTACATTCCATCACCACATAAAATATTGCCATAAAAGAATGTATTAACAAATTTTATGATGTTTCCTTGAATTTATGCCTTCTTACTGAAGTCAAATTGACAAAAATAAATTGAGTTCTATAGACTGACTTAGCATATCACAGTTAAAAATCCATAAATACTTTACCCGCTTTTAATAGTAGAACTATTTTTCCATTTATCTTATTTACTGAAAAATTTGTCTAATATATTGTCATGAATAAGCATATTGTGAGGCTAAACAAATAGCTTAAAATGTAATATGACCCTTCTAAAAAAAATTAAATTCAAACAACAATTTAAAATAATACATTTGATAGTGTATTCTTTATTGATTATAAGTGACTCTAAGTTTTTATTATAAAAATTTTGTTGAACCTTATTATACACAAATTAGGAAAGAGGTGTGTTGAACCCTTGTTATGGGAGTTTGCAAAGGCTTCCCTTTAGGCCCTAGTATTAATTTACCCAAGACTGCTTTTTCCATGGCCAATTGGTATGATTCGAGTCCTTTGGCCTATAGCAATATAAACTGTTAGTTTTGATAGTAAATAAATAATTTTTTTATTCCCCATTTTATTTGTCAAAATTTTTTACTTTCATGTTCTGGAATCAACGAGGCTAGAAAATCCAACATATTTTACAGCACATGTGACTCTATGTTTTTATTATCAAAATTTTTTTGAATCCTTATTATACAGAAATCAGGCAAGAGGTTTGTTGAACCCTTGTTATGGGAGTTTGCAAAGGCTTTCCTTTAGGCCGTAGTATTAATTTACCCAAGACTATTTTTTCCATTGCCAATTGGTATGATTCGAGTCCTTTGGCCTACAACAATGTAAACTAGGTATACATTTATTTTTCTACAAGTTAAACTATGTATTAATTTATTTTTCTTACCTGCAATAGATATTTTATATAGTATCTTACAACAAACTATATTTTTATAGGTGAATAAGGGTTACTCTGAGTGTTTATATATTTATCCATCCAAACAAGCTTCTTTATTTTATTATATAATATCCTTTTGCATATTCACACACATTCAAGTGTATTCTTTTTTTGTTGAAAAACCCAACTACAATAGAATATACTTATCTAATATTTTCGTGTTGGAAATAAATTAAAGGCTATTTCATTCCTCCCAACAAAGAACTATGTTTCCACTTAGTTCCCCCAAATCTCTAACTCCTACTTCTCAGGAGAACAAATAGTAGTCCTCTTCCAATTTACATTTTGTTGACCCTTAGTATCTCACTACTTTTGGGGTATGAGAACAATCATTCTTTCCCAATATCCCTTTATATTTTATCCAACATGTTTTATCTCCATAAATCCTTTTAAGTGAGTTCCACTAATGACATTTTTATTTCGAGTCATGTGTTTTCTTGGTCATCTGCAAAACCAACAATTCAACTCTAGCAAAAAGGAGAACATTTTTTTTTGTCTTGCCTCTTCTTCGACATAACTGATTCCTTGTGAATTAGGAGTCTAATCTCATATGTAATCCTTTAATAAATTTTCAAGAATGAGAACACAATTAACAAAATTTTCTTTTATATTACAAAAATAAATATTTACATGTCATCTACCACATCTATGACATATAATTTGACCCACCCTGACTTGTAGGGGCATATTCAATTAAAAAGTTCCTAATAAAAATTTACCAAGGCTTATTACAATTCACTTTTGTAATTAGAGGCAACATAAGAACCTTGAAAAATACATCTTTAACATGTTTAAGAAAGATAGTTGTATATTTTTAAAATGAATTATACATTTTCTTTGAAAAGTAATTTATTAAATTAAACAAAAATATAAATCAAAGGATAAAAATTCAACTCCGCATTTGTATTTTTGAGATATATTTTGACTAAAATATTTGTAAACAAATTGAATGAACATAAGTGAGTTAAAATACAAGATTCAAACTTTTAGTCTCATTGGTTTGATATTATGTATGTGTAAAATCATTAACAAAAATGTAAAAAAAACACAAAAAATAAACCCATAATAAAAATAGAAATCACTTTTCTAAAGTATAAAATTTCTTGCAAATTGTGATAAATGTTTTGTGGTATAATTTTTAAATGTATTGAGTAATTGTGGTCGCAAACATTTTACCATCATAATCATTTGTGATACTATAGTTATTTTTTTAATTGAAATATGTGTTAATTAATAGACGTTATGATCATTTGTAGAAATAAATGGGATGTTATTAAATTTAATGTCAATTTGCACATAAAATAAGCTAATGCCAAAACGCAACTCATTTAAAGTGTAATTATTATATATGATCTTTATTTATGGGTAAAACCATTATATAGGCATATAAACACAAACAAACAAACCAATACATTGCATAAAATGAAAACATGAATATTTAAAATTCTACCATCATAAAACATGGATTTGTAACTAATTATCAATATATATTGATTAAAAATACTTATAAAATCATTTGATTCTCAAATATGCATTGAATAATGATACTTACAAAATTGGATGTTGGATTGTAGCAAGATATATCACAGACAACAATAACAAACGGAGATTTAGTTAGAATGTTAGAACCAGGAAATAGAAAAACTTAATATCAACAATATAGGTAGAATTGATGATCCACTTAGTGCAATCCAATAGTTTGTACAACAATTGGTCAACGAGAGTGAGCAAATAACTGCCCATATAAAAATATTTCAAGATAAACTAATAGTTCAAAGGAATGAAAATATATCCACTAAAATTCAAAAGGCTCATGAAGAATTTTCCCTCGAACAAGAAGAGTTAGAAAGAACATTATATAATAGAGCCCAATATTTTTAATATTTTCCAAATGTATTTATCATCCACATGAAATCAGATATAAACTCAATAATTTCTAATTTGAGAATTGTTCTCCCGACAAGTAACTCAACCTCGAGAAAAGCCTACCCATGAGAATTAGTTTTTACAGGAGAAAAATCTTAATACCAACTATAGCAGGAGGAGTGAGAGTAGTTTAGAGAAGGGAAGAGAGTAAAAGTAGAGGCCGACAATGTTATTGATTATTTTCATCGAATTGTTAATAAAGTGCAACAATTAGAACATCAATTAATAGTTAATCAACATTTGTTAGGGTACATGTCACTAGCCGACACGGTACAATATTTGAAATATTTCAAATAATTTGAAGCCCATGAAAGTATCTTTGTATGAAAATGGTCTATATTTGATCAACATCTTCAAGTGCTTTCATGAACTATTTATCAAACAACATTCCATATGACTTCAACACCAACACTTGCAATAGCACAATCATGTTGATCATGTTTCTGACAACATAAATTCAATTTCTTTGAGCCAAGATTTTAGGATGTGGTCTCTCCTATGAACAACAACATCACACTCAAGAAATTGAATTTGATTGTTCCAATAGGCCACCTAGGGAAGGGAAAGAAGATGAATTCACATTTTAAATATTGCAGATGTAATTCTAGAAGTTCTCATTGCCCATCAAACTAGATCTTCTGGTTAGCCAACCACCCTTATGGACAAACTTTTATTTCATAATAAGCATTTACATTTTTTAATTTATGGTGTATCAAATTTTGTACGACTCCAAATATTCCCTTATTTGTCACAAAGAAGGAATTAAGGGTAGGGGAGATGTTTGAGGGGCTAGTCAACTTAGTTGACCATCCCAAACAATTCGAGAATTGATATTATAAAGTCGATTAAATATCTAGTCGAGTAAACAATCTATTTAGATAGGCTAAATTTGGTTTTGGTATTTACATTGTTGTGGATTATATTGACATCATATTATATATATATTATATAATATTATATATATTATATATATATATATTATATATATAATATATATATATATGCATGCATCATTGTATCTTTTGTGATTGGATTCTCAAGAGAATATAATATAAACTAACTCTTTGTTGGTTCTCTACTCCATCATTTCTCTTATATTCCTATGTTCCTTATCTTCATGTCATTTCTTGTTTTCCTTTCTACTAGTAACCAAAGTTCATTGTCTAGTATATCTCATCTTTTGGGAATATTTTACTAAAATATAAAATGTTGTAAAATATTGGTGGCTCTTTATATCAATTGTAAAATCTGTAAAATATTAGTGAATCATTCACTTAATTATAAAATCTTGTAAATTATTGGTGAATCCCTCATTTAATCTTTACATCAAGTTTTTTTTTCCTTCTTATGCATTTATTAT
>APFE031631198.1:0-20376 GCA_000404065.3 Pinus taeda
GGATGAAGGACAGAAACTGATTGTCAAAGGAAAAGGAGTTCAACCTTCATCTCTAGGAGAACCATGAATAGAGTTGGCTAGAGTCGTTTAGAGCTATATCACATGCAAGAGAAGAAAATATGTGGTAAGGCCACGCCACCTTAAATTATTAGCAGTTCTAAAAGAGAAATGTTCTGTAAACTTGCCTACATATTCGAATTTCTTGTTGCATGACACTACTCAAAGCATAAATAAATCCTAGCATATAAAGATTGTTGTAATCATCATTGTTTTATTAGGTTGATAGTAAGCTACAACCTTGCCTAGAAGCAAACCAGTTGGGAAGAATTACTGTTTTCTATAGAGTGGGGGTTAGCCTTACGTGCCCCAAAAAGGAAAAGGACTACCAACAGAGTAAACCGACCACAAAAATGCAGACGATATGCCGAGACAAACCTAGGAATAGCTGAAAACCTTCTGGGTAGCAGCAACCAACCGTTAGAATTATCTAGCCCTGAAAATGAGCAACCTTTACAGCTGGAAGGAATATATAACGAAGAGTCAGAACTTCAGGAGGAAACAGAGAATACTAGTGAAGAGGAGAGGGATGAAGCAAAAATTCCCTTAACTCCGAGCACAAGTCCACCACAAGACTCATTACATGATGTTGAATTGGCCTAGATTTTGGCCAATATGAGTGAATTCATACAACCCGAAAGCCCACTCAACCTTAATACTGAAGTAGAGCAATTGGAAGAAAACTCTGCCCACAGTAGGAGCATGATGGAAAATGAAACAGGTGAGCAAGAAATAGGAGCAGAAGTTACTCAGGAAGAGGAAGACCAAACTAGGAGTACACATCCAGAAGAACCTAGTCGGGTCAATTTGAACATAGTAGATCTGGGCCAAATAGGAGAAAAAAAACTAGTCAAGGCAAAGACACAGCCCTTAGAGAGCAAAGCCAAGGTGAGCAACCGAGCTCGTTAAGAACAGGAATGGTTAGTGAAACAATTGTTCCTCCCAGAAAGAAGAAAAGCAAAATTGAAAGGTTTAGAAAGGAATTGCAGAGGCTGCAAAAATTAATTACAATAATTCCGAAAAAGATAACGACATTAAAAAGGGGAAAAATTTCAAGCAGAACCCTGGAAATGGTGAGCACAACCATTCAAACCAAATTTCATGACATAAGGGTTACCGGGACTCAAAATGAGTCCATGTTCATTCAAATTGATAAGGAACAACATGCAACTGTTACGGAAGGTGCTACCCAAAGAGAGAATGTACATTTTTGTAATGTAGCTAGTCAAACAGAGGCAATACCCTCCAACAATGCAGCGACCTAAAAAGAAATACTGACTGTCAATAATAAAATAACACAGACTTTATGCATTCCATCTCATAATAAGAGT
Organism: Pinus taeda; assembly: GCA_000404065.3. Taxonomy (NCBI): domain Eukaryota; kingdom Viridiplantae; phylum Streptophyta; class Pinopsida; order Pinales; family Pinaceae; genus Pinus; species Pinus taeda. Next base: position 1,389 of record APFE031631198.1, read on the forward strand.
ATGCAGACTATAGGTACTCAGTCTCATAATAAAAACACCTAGATAGATATCCAAGACAAAGATGTTTTGATGTGTAGCGATCCTTGTATAACAAATCTTCAAGAAGATCTAGCATAGGCCCGACTGACCATAGAAAGGCTTCAGGAAGAAACTGTTCCCTAATAGAAGTACTAGGAATCAAAAAGGCAATTCCGGGATATCAATGCATCGGAAAGTGAGGCCTTCAATAAATATCGAAGGGCAGAATAAAGAACTGAGAAAATAAAGGTCAGACTAGATACAATCATGCATCAAATGTATACTATTTGTTCACTATACATGGATGTTGTAGCATGCAGGTCCACTACCAATAACTATGCTTTATTTTTGTTAGAAAGGTATTTACAGCTAAAAGTCAAGGCTGTCAGGGTAGGGAAACTCATATAATTGAAAACTATTGAAGATTTCATAAACTGTTGTAAACACCATGAAGTGAAAATTCAACGATTACTTTATGAGTTTTACTTGCATAATTTTGTATTGGAAGAAGAATTGGAGAAGAATCCCAGCCCTTTTGTGGGGGATGTACAATTTCAAGCCTTCATTTCATTTGTTGTTAACCAATTGAAATGGTTTAAAGCCCATAATACATTCCAGAGGCAGGAAAATGGATTAGACCCGTGGGTCAGAGCTGAACTGAAGAACCCACTACAAATGCTGGCCAGACATAAAAGTTTGTTGAAAAAGGAAGGAGTAATACAGATCTTGGGGGCCATTCACAAAGAAATTCTCCAGTAGGTGGTAGAGTATTTTCTCTCTATTAAAGACAACTCCTTGGCAATAGGTAAATTCATATGGACAGTTTCCAATCGTAATGTATAGGACATAGAACCATTTAACTATGAAAACATTAAATTGGCTACAGATCGCTTTGTCTTTTATAGCAACCTCAACTTGAGAGAAGGCCCATATTGGCTCGGTTTCGGTTCCAAAGACCTATCCTCTAGTATCCTACCAAAGGGTGTAAAGTTATATATGAATTACCTGAAGGGCGAACATGGCACATATTTGAAATTTTGGCTCAAAATCATGGTTTCAGACCACTTCATTACATTCCTTCTCCAACCTATTCCTCAACTGCTTTGCACACAAACTACATGGTTTTCATTAGGGCATGAAAAAGGGTAACCAAGGGAGTGTGTTGAGCTATGTAAAAGGTGTGTATACGCTATCTATTTCATCATCCTTTCATTTAGTTATATCCCTATTATATTCTAAAATGTTAATATATCAAAGCATTATGGTAAAAAGGAGGAAATTATCCATTATCATAATTTAGCTGATTGATGTCCTTCCTCATGTAGGAAAAATATGAAATGGGACAACTACCATTCCCTACCTGAGCAAAGGAAAAATAAAAAAATGGAACAACTGTTGTTCCCTAACTAGGAAACAGATGTAGCAAGCCAAAGATGGAGCACGCAGTTATGGATAAGAACAAAGGAAATCATAGCATCAGTGCAAGGAAGGAAAGCTAATTGAAGATGGAAGATTGTGCGAATCCCTCACGATCTCTTGATCCTGAGGGATCACTGTTACTATTTATCCTTCCTACTGCTTGGCCATTATAAAAGGCAGCGATTGTAAAGAGAAAGTAGAGGGGAGATTATTCGAGAATTAATATTGTATTTGTAACTTTGATCATCGACGCTCATTGTTGAAACATAGTACAAACTGGTTGTAACTATTTTGCAATGATTAATATATAAAGCAGTTGTTGTTCCTTCTCTTATACTGAAGTAATCCGGCGGTGTTCAATGGTGGCTAAGGGCCTCAGCTTGATGGATTCACTTGTTGTCCCTGTACCATTCTTTTATGATTTCTACCATGTGATGGTTTGGCTCGATTTCCCCTTATTATAATCGCATTTCCTTGCTATTTTGTATTTCCAGATTGAACGAAATTTCTCTGTTTTACATGCTGTAGAAATATTGATTTACATTGTTATTATCTAATTATCTGCTTTAGTATTCCAGTATTGTTATTTCATATTTAGTCATTTAGTCCAACGTTCTATTATTATTGTTTCTGATACAGTTATTTAGTTCAGCATGCTATCTTGAGATTCTTTCCTGTAAAGAGTATTGACTACTGTTGTCTACACTCTAAGACCGAGATCCCTACTATTCAGATTAGAAATTGTGTTTGGAAAATCAATCAGTTCAAAGAGAAATGAGTTATTGTTATTGTATTCTTGAATGATACTTGAATGAATGCATGATTTGGTTTCATTAGTGAATTGAGCTTTCTTTTAATTGTAAATAGTGTCCTATAAGTTGTATCCATTTACTCTTGCATTAGAAAGAATTGTACTGCAATTTATATGCATTACTCTTGAGTAAACAGCCACCACAAACTGTGTACACTCTTGAAATAGAAAGTCTTGCCTAGATTGGTAATTAATGTGAAGATAATTAGGAGTTAAAAAGACACCTTTTATCACTCAACAATGGCCATCTTCGAGAATCTATCGACGACCACAAAAACACAGTCATTGCCATGGTTAGTAGAAGGAAGGCCCGACATTTAATCCATGGAGATGGATTCCCAAGGTCGACTAGGGCTAGGAAATGAAGTATAAAGACCTTTCTTCTTGATGGTCGATTTGGAAATGGCATATGCAGTGCAGGATCTCATGTACTTCCCAACATTTTTTCGAAGATTCAACCAATAGAAATACCTCTGTAATACTCCAAGAAATATTGTTGCTTGAGGGAACACAAAGGTGTCCCAAGTGGCATAACAGGGCATCCTAGAGGTAAAAATCTTGAACTTCTTGACCCTCCAAGAGAATTTGGCATGTGTAGCCGAATTTTGGGTCGCTTTCGTAGAGAAGTGACCAATCAGAAGTCTAGTGCCCACAAGAGTGGAGGATGTGGTTAACGCCATGATCGATGGTCGACTGAGGCAGTTTGCAAAATTATTGGTGCTGCCCTTCCTACAGTTGATATTCAAATGGAACTCTTGTAGGTATGTGGACCACTTCTGATGACAACCATTTTGTAACCTCCCTTGCATCTGTATGAACTGCACCAGTCAGTGGTCTATGTGGATGACTATTTCCTTCCCAAAATGTAAAGCTTTCATTTTCGACAGGCTTGCATAATGGAATACATCTATTTTTCATAAGTGGGATACTTTTGGACTGTGTTTACAAGTGTCTTACTATGATATGCCATTGGATGTCCTTGTTGAGTAAGGATCGCCCCAATAAAATAGTCAGAGGCATCTATCCCGATCTCAAATGGTCGTTGAAACCTTGGTAATGTGAGCAATGGTGCAAAGGAGAGGTGATGTTTCAACTCTTTGAATGCCTTTTATTAAGATTTAGAGAAAAAGAATTTTTCTTTAGCTCCTCCCTTGGTGACTTGACTCAAGGGCCAAATGATATGAGAGAACCCCAATACGAACCTGCGATATCTCTTTTGCTTCTTTCCCATTATTTAGATAGATATCCTTCAAGATATCATTATTCTACAAAAGCACTTGCTCTGATACCAATTGTTGGGAAAAATACTGATAGTGGGTTGAATAAGTATTTTCAAATCAATAAATTTTTACATTTCATATTCTGATTTCTATACGTGACTTTACTTAAAGGAACTCGTGTGGGTACGCATTTGTTCATAAGACAGACATCATATATCCAGTAGACTTATGATTTAGTTAATTCATCATTTGTTTTGCCTTCAGCCAGTGCATCCATACTTTATTAAACATTAGATAGACAGTAACCATGTGCTACAAGAAAAATATTAACCATAACATATAAACAACACACATGAACACTATGATTCAAGGTGGAAACCCAATGTAGGAAAAAACCACCTACTCTGGTCATCTTTGTCTTATTTAATACAAAGAAAAATATTTTTACAATCTTGTGTTGGTACAGACTCATACCCGTACGCAGGCACCCACCTACAGAAGGTTACAACTTTTATTCATTCTCCAGATCCTACTAGAAGGGAGCTCGAGCCCATTGATCTGATTACCATCTACTACTGGCAGGAAGCTTCGACTTAATCACTAAAGGCACCAACCCTCAACAATATCTGTGAACCACGTTTCATAAATTTTCACACTGGATCCAATATCAACACTTATGGTCAATCATCACTGTAATATAATCATCAATTTTTGATACACAAAATCAACCAATCATTGAAACTTGATCAACTAACACTTAGTCAAAACTCACCCAATCATCTGGAACAGTCAGATCACTGTAACGAGTACACAAAATTAAACTCAAAATACTGCATCAACACACATAATCACCTGCAACCCTAATCATTCAAATGCCAAAATATATATGTTACATCACTTAGGGAAAATCGCATGTATACACACTTTTCTGTAGAGAATCCCACTTACAAATCTTAATATACTGAAAACTGAAAACTTGACCACTACAATTTTTGAAAAGAACAATGAATCATACATAGATCTGTTTTAACACTCTAAACCAATCACATCATTGTCACTGATATTGAGTCACAATCATCAAGTAACCTTAACATTCTTAAATCTATTAATAACTAAGTTAAACTTCATCATTCAATCAGTCTACTTCAGACATTATCAATCAACCCATATGAACATTAGGACATCATTGATAGACAATAGAAAAATAGAAGCATCGATCATATTGATCAGTCATTTATGAATACAAACCCATACTTTATATATGCGACTTTTCAAAAGTGAACCCTCGTGTATATGCGCTTCTCATGAAACCAATTAACATAGAGATCTTCAAATTTTGACCTAAAATTGCAGAGTTCTTCAGAACTTCAAAAATACCTAGATGATAATATTCAAGGATAAAAACATGCGAAGTACTTAGATCTAGTCAATACATGAGCATGTCATACATTGAAAAGTCATTTCAGGTCCCATGATCCCGATCCATCATTGTATTCATCAGTGCATAATTATTTCAGATCAATGTGACAATTATGGCCCATACAATGAAAGTATACTTCTGATTGAATTATTCATCAAAAACCCTTTCACTTACACACTTAGCACTTTTATCTTCACCTCTTTATATAGTTTAGCCCTTATCACACACCATTGGACAAAACTACATTAGTGTCGGTGGTAATCTTTGATGGGATGAATATTCTATGTCGCACTCGTTACTATGCGCCAATACCATGGTAAGGACTGCTAGTATTTAGAATACCATGGTAGAAAAAACACACACTACTCTCCTTTACAAAAATCACATGTATAGGCAACTTGGCCTTGATGAACCCACATATAGATTTTCAAATATAAACTTGTATCATACTTTATCATTCCAATTTGTAAACCTCTGAACCATCATTCTCGTATTTTGTTCCATCATTCTGTCACCTATGAACTCACATGTGGATTCATCTAGTTACTATATACTTGTTCCGTTACAAGTGATTTTCCATCAAGGACAACATATGCATCATAATGCCAAAAATATCCTTCATTAGCAAGGGTGATGTTGCTAGGCATGACAATACTCTTTTGTCCAACTCCAAATTCGGTGCCTTTCATCACAATCTAAATGATCTAGGTGGATGTTGGTGGCCACCCACCTATCCCATTTGGACCCCCACATCTGTCTCTTTCAGTCTTTTCAGTTTCCTAAATTGTAGCATAGTTTACTATTTTTAGCAGTTTTTCGGGTACTAAACTTTTGGAGCCGTTTTGAGGCACTAAACGACGTTTCTTTTGGGAAATCCACCGCTAGTGATTTTCTACCTAAATCATCCTTTGCGTCGCATTCCTTGGAGAGATCTTTCCAACGGGCTATCATGCATGTCAAACGAAGATAATATGTCCAATTCGTGACCCCAGGAAGTTGGCTATGCAACTCACCCCAACGAGGCCAACAAATTCTTGGTGTTACATCTCCTCGGGTTAGGTTTTTGGTTGTTTAGGGTTTTCCCTTATTTTTCAATAATAAAAAGGCCCTTGAGCATCATTGTAAGACAGTTCAGAGGCATGTAGCCAGCACATCGCTTCTTAGAGATAAGCTACCATCACCCTAGCTGATTTATTTCCATCACTGTTTATAAGCATATTTCAGTGTTTTACATTAATGAAATGAAGTATTATTTCTATTGCATATCTATGTTTAAGGTTATCCCTGTATTTTTTTACGTTCCTGTTTAAATCCGGATCGGTGGTATCAGAGCAGTCTGCGTTTTCTCTATTTTTCTTTGCATGTCCCCAACGAGGTCTAGATATAAGGAGTTAGGTCTTGAACTGGTCAAACCTTTGCAAGACCAGCTCAGCAAATCCCGATGGCCTCCCATGGCAGATGAGAAGAAATATGAGGGGGCGAGAGATCCTATCAAAATCTTGCTCGAAGAAGCCCCCGAGTGACAAAGGAACGTGATGATGGATAGATTTGCGCAGATCCTTCAGCGGCTACCCAGAGGCGACGCATCAGCTTCCAACAACTACTCTGGAAATGCCACACCATTTAAGGTACAAGTTAATTTTGAATTCCCCATCTTCGAGGGTCAAATAGACACAGATGTTGTAGATAAATGGTTAAATCTACTAGAAGGGTATTTTTCAATTCATGAATTTTCGAGTCGGGAAAATATTTTTTTCGCTCTTCTTGAAGTAGCCCCCCATGCCAAGGATTGGTGGGAAACCTACTGTGAGTAGAAGAATGAAAGCACAGGCTCACTATTTTCAACTGCACCCACTTGGAATGACTTCTGGGATGCCATCAAGGAGCAGTACTACCCTGTCAAAAGCTATGAGGACAAATACATCAAATGGACCACACTGCGATAGGGATGAGACCAAGATGTGCTGGAGTTCACAAACATTTTTCATACACTTCGCACACAGTTGTGTATCAAATATTCTGAGCTGCATCTGGTACTCAAATACCGCGGTTGCTTGCATAGATACATCCAGGAAGAGATGGAGTTCTTGAACATCTCCTCACTCGACACAACATACCAATATGTTGTCAAAATTGAGCAAAAGTTCAAATAGAAGAAGCGAGACTTTGGATCTGCAAATCCGAAGCCCAAAGGACAAAGACAAGGTGGGGTGACCCAAGACAACCCCTTGAAGCCACATGAAAAGAACAACACCACGAAGCCAAAGAAGGAAACAAGAAAGTGGTGTGAGTTCCACAAGAGTCCCACTCATAACACAAGTGAATGTCGGACCAAGGAGTCGTTGGTGGCTGAGTTAAAGGCTTCTGAATCAGATGCATGTTTCGACCTTGAGCCAAAACCTAACAAGGGGAATGGCAAAGGGAAGCATATCATTAATGCGGATCCCAACACCACGGTTGCCACCGCCAAGATTCAGAAACATGAGTTCGAAGATCCAGAGGAGGGGGAACATCTTTTTCACTCACAGATGTGGGTGAAGTGTTCGCCGCTACAATTCATTGTTGACAGTGGGAGCCAAAAGAACCTCATTTCAGCAGAGGTCATGGAGCGGTTGGGCCTACCGACTACACCACACTCGCAACCATACAATATCGGGTGGCTTCACGAAGGACGAGATCTCAAATTTTGCCAGCATTGTCGCCTTCCCTAAAACATCAAGCCCTTCACAGATGAGGTAATGTGTGATGTTACACCTCTGGATGTTTCTGATGTACTATTAGGCCAGCCATACTTGTGGATTCGACATGTTGTGTATGAGTCAAGGCCTTGCGCTGTCATTATTTCTTTGGATAATTCATTATATAGGATATCGGAGGTAGCCCCACATATCGCCACCTCTTTGATCACAGCCAAGAAAGACAACAAGCTCATCTCCCAGACTAGGAAATTCATTTTCTGTCTGGTTCGCTCCCAAAGTAAGGGAAAGATCATTGCTACATCCATGACCCCCGCAAAGGTTTCCTCCACACAACAGCAGCAGCAAAGGGGTACGGTCATGACAAAACAGAGGAACAACTTCTCCTCACCCACAGGGGTACCACACAAGTTTCAGGTGGGCGATAAAGTTTGGTTGCATCTGCAAAGAGAATGCCTTACCAGAACCCATCAGAATCTCAGACCACTCTGACATGGTCCTTACACCAATACCAAGGCTACGGGCAATAATGCTTTGAAGCACAACATTCCTCCATTCCTTCACTTTCACCGAGTGTTCAATGTGGACTGTCATCGACCATGCTTCCCAACATTTCTAGACACATCAGAGATTGTGGAATACCTCACTTGAGACCCAGCTCAGCAGAAGCTTCCTCATCTTAGGGAGGAACTCAATGCAATGGGAACCATTGCTTCCTAAGGGGGGAGGAATGATCTAGGTGGATGTTGGTGGCTACCCACCTATCCCATTTAGACCCCCACAACTGTCTTTTTTGTTTCCTAAATTATAGCACAATTTACTATTTTTAGCAGTTTTTTGGGTCCTAAACTTCCAGAGCCGTTCTGAGGCTCTAAACGACATTTTTTTTTGGGAAATACACCGCCAGAAATTTCTTGTCTAGAATCATCTTCTTCGTCGTAGTCCTCAGAGAGATATTTCCAATGGGCTATCATGCGCGTCAAACGGAGATAATATGACCAATTCGCAACCCCGGGAAGTTGGTTGTCCAACTCACCCCAACGGGGCCCATAAACTCTGGGTGTTACATCTCCTCGGGTTAGGGTTTTGGTGGTTAAGGCTTTTCCCTTATTGTCCAATAATAAAAAGGCCCTTGAACATCATTATAAGATATTTCAGAGGCATGTAGCCACCACATCTCTTCTCCGAGATAAGCTACCATCGCCCTAGCTGGTTTATTTCCATCACAGTTTGTAAGCATATTTCAGTATTTTACATTGATGAAATGAAGTATTATTTCTATTGCATATATGTGTTTATGGTTATTCTGTATTTTTTTGCTTTCCTGTTTAAATCCGGATCACTAGACCACTATTTGGTTTATGTCCCCAATAGTTTCAATGGAAGTTTTGAGATTTTTGGCTTTATAACCAGAGATATAGTCTAAAAAACATGCCCATAAATGTGACATAGCAATTCAAAGTTTCCCTTTCAATTTCTTAGCCGTGAAAGGTAGACAGCTCAAAAATACTTTCATAAGAATTTAGGTTCCAGTTCATAGTGAGCTAGAAATAGAAATATCCCTACCACGAAAGTACAATATGGCCAAATCATAGTCTCACTGTCCATAGGTCACTCTGCCATTAATGAATAATTACTAGAATCAAAATCCTAAAAACTGGTATGTTAAGTGTTGATCTTTTGGATAGTTAAATGTACAAGGATTGTAGGTTGACATGACACATGTGACCTAGCCACACATATTTCCTTTAAATGTTAAATCATGGCTTCCATTACTCAACATGGTATTTCCCTAAGATGCAATATTGCCAAACACAAAATTATAAATGCCTTCTATATCATCTTGAACATATCTATGCAAAACAATGACGAACCTTACTCTAGGACAAGCCCCTTGCTACCACAAATGATGCCAACTTGTTAACCATAAATGAAGCAGGATAGTTATGGATTGGTGGTGAAATTAGTGAACTAATACAAGATCAAGATAAGTTGGGTTACATCTTATGTGCCTGAAATCAAAAGCACAGGTACAATACAAGATTCATTCAGTGATGGCAAGATCTTTGCTATAATTTAAAATAGTAGAGAAAAAATGAGATTATGCTTTGCCCATTAGCAATAACCCTTCTTAGGTCAGCCCTGATCTTAAAAAATGTTCTATAGGGTCATAGGGAACACATAGGTTGAGAACCCACAAATTCGAAAAGAATTGACAAGCTATCGAGAAATCAATCACAGACAATCGAAAGAGAAGGATTCAGAAATGAATTTTAAGTATCTATTCGAATGTGAATAATAGAAAAGGTACCTAGCAAGCTAGATCAACCTGCATAAAACGTTTTAACCAACAAATCTCAGACAGAGAAACCGTTTAACCAAAAACCCTTGGAAGGATTCATTTTCTACCATAACTTCATTCCAAAGGTATTATAATAAGTCCATAATAGTTAGAATCCAATCACAATATTCAACGGTGCATCAAACACAGTATTCTAGATGAATTGAGAGACTTGAAACACCGTAGCCATGGTCTCAGTAGGACTTTTCTTGTTTATTTTCTAATTATTCATTAAGGATGCATACAACTTCAATCTGGGTGGAATATGCACCCTCAAATAGATAATAAACCCATGAAACCTTTTAAATCAATATAGAATAAATTATTTCCCAAAAACCCCTTCCTATGAAGACCATTTCAGATGGCACCAAAATCCTTGAGACAAAGATAATACTTCATGTTCCATGGGTCCAACTCAGTGAGGAGATCACACTATGTGACTACTCCTATTTGTCAAGAAGAGTGTGAGACAGCCAAAAAGGGTCAAACATATATAAAATCATAGAAAGGACCGAAGTTCATATTGAGAGCCATGCAATTTCAAACACCATTCTAAGACTTAGAATTGGCATGTGGGTTTTATGCCTTTACTAAGGGCCGCAATAATTTGATATCCAATCACCTGTAAATGAAAACCAACGAAACCTTTGATTCTAAGACTTAGAATTGCCATGTGGGTTTTATGCCTTTACTGGGGGCCGCAATTGTTTTATATCCAACCAACTATAAATGAAAACCAATGAAGCATTTTTCAAATCTCGAAGAGAAAAATAAAAATAAATATAAACCAAGCCTTCAATTTTCTATATGAGCCACAGGTGTTAGAACCTCTAACCATGCTTCACAAATATATCACATTGAAGCATGTCTGTTGTTGAATTTCAAGAAGGTACATTGAAATTCAACAATGACTCTCTAAGTATCCATCCTACTGGTGATAAATAGGCTATGTCCTCTGGTACTATGGGCACTAAGAATATATGTGATATCTCAAGAAACGTTTTTCCTAATTGTAAGGATGAACTATCTTCCATGTCCATTAATTAATTGAAGTTATCCAGTAGAAAAGTAAATGATAATTGGCAAGACTTATAGGCAGAGGGTTTGAAATTCAATTATCTACTTAGTAATGACTATTGTATTCAGGGATCTTAGAATGGTTTGAAGAATTATAAAAGACATGATGAAAATAATCCAAGTTCAGTGACTAATAATTCAAACTCTTCCAATTCATAAGCATTTTTTTAAGCCAAACAAGCGTTAAAAGAGTGGATACAGAGACGTCAACTTGTCAAGTGAACTCAGAAATGTTTTTACCTTGACTCCCAGAGAAGATAGAAACATGCATCAAGCTCAATTTATTACTGAAGATACTGTTGATGATAGTTTAAATTCATTTGTTGATGTTTTTGGGGAGAGATTCAATCTTAAATGCAAGACATGAGATCATTATTTTACAGAACTAAAGGTAGAGAAATTTGACATCAAGGTGGAAATTTAGAGATATATTCAAGGAAATATGTTGGTTTACCTTTGCAAGGTATCTCATTGGGTGGTATCAGTATTGAGCACAGTTTTCGTGGACTGAAAAGTGTAGGGATTCTATGTTGGATGCCTTCACATAGGGGTAGGTTTTTACTACATTACTTGCATGGCATGATAGGTAAATGCCAATGCACAAATTTTTAGTGGGGATGGAGTTTTCTAAACTACATGGGCATCCAACCACCTCTTGTTACAAAGAAAATAAAAACAAAAAAAAACCAGAGAAATAATCCCTCTCCTAGCCATATTTGGAGCTCAAACGAAACCCCAAGATTGTTTCTCACAGCAATCCCTAACAACTCGAAATAGTGATTCAACTTTGCAATGACAACCATCTACTGTGTGTTGGGTATTGGAGGAATTGTCTTGAAAATGGAATACATCTTAGCTTCCTTCTCTATCTTCAAAATGTATCCAATTGGGTCAGCGATTTTATCTTCCGTGGGAAGATAGTTTGGTCCCAATTAAAATGCCTTCAACTATGGTAGCACCTCATTAGTCCCCATCATGCTAACCTTTAAAGTAAAAAAAAAAAAAATTACTATTATCTATTCTATTATATATTATATCATGCAACTCAACAAGAAGAGATGCAATACAAATTAAGTGGGTTTTAATTACCTCAAACTTACTCTCACTATCACTATAGGGTTCCAATAAAATAAACCAATCACTCCATCATTTCCTTCTCAAATTTAGCATTAGCTTTTGGCATTGTAGAGTGCTCATGTTTTATTAACACTTAAAATCTTTTTGTATTAGTTTTTAACTTTTATTCTGTTCTTTCCCTCCAAAGAAGGCATAAAACTATTTCCCTCCAATCTTTTTTATGAAATTCATGTATATTGTAAATATCGTAAACTTATATTGTATAATGTATAAAACTATTATAATTTTAACATTACAGATGTATTCATAGACCCCTTTAAGGGGCCGCTGAATCTTTTTACCTAAAGTCTAACAATGGAGACCGATTTAGAGAGAGGTCTCTAAATTGTAACATTGTAGATGGATTCAAAGACACTTTGTCTCTACATTTTAACAATGGAGATTGGTTCAAAGACCACCCCCTTGTCTCTGAATCCATTTGTGGTCATAAAATTTAGTGAAATCAGTATCAAAATTGTAATTTTCCATTTCTAGAGTGACGCAGTTAAAAATTAGTAGCATAAATAGTTAATTCATATATTTTTTGTACTTTTTAGTTCATTATATTTTTATTCTTGGACTATAGTAGTCATTAGTGTCCATCATTTTTATTTTTGTCACTTATTTTCTACCCATATATTTTAGTACTGGACAAAATTATTCATTTACGTTAGTCACCTTTTGTTGGGTCACTCATTATCTAGTCGTATATTTTATCTCTACACTAAATTAGTCTTTTAAGTTAGTCATTGTTAGTTTGGTCACTTAAAATTTCGGAAATTTAGTATTAATTCACATGAATAATTGTGGTGACTAAATGTTTTAGTCACATAGTCACTAAACTCTCATTGTGTACTAGTGTAACAAAGATAAAAGCAAAGAACCACTTAAAAGCTAAGTATCAATATTTAATTTAAGTTTTTAACTATAAAAGTAATCTAAGATTCTGATTTATGATCGTTGAGGTTTGAGCTAACCAGATGTGATACATTTATACATGATGATTTGATCAAGGAGATAATTTGATTTGTTATGACAAGAATTAAAGAGAATTTCAAGTGAAAACTTATTGATCAGGTATAAATGTCATACAATTTGAATTTATTACAATTCCTTTAGAGTCTAATGGAAATTATGTGCCTGGTACATTGAAGCATGGAAAATGCCTGATTTATGTGATTGGAACTAGCTACACGATTGGTAGAAACAAAAACAAAACTAATTGGAACATGGAACAATATGTTACTAAGTACTTCAAGAGTAGGTCAATTGTGGGGCACTGGTACCCAATAGTGTCCATTGATTTCCATAAGAATAATATGATCAATATGATAGTATTGAGGTGTTGAAAAATGTAACTAAGTTCGGTCTTCATAAAATGTATTTATCAAAATAATTTTTATTATTGTTACAATGAGTTATTAAAGCACAAGTTTCATGATTGGGTCATCATTTTAATAGTCAAAGTCGCCATTGTGTTCTCCTAATATTAATAATGAGCCATTAGATTCATTGTATGTTTTATGGGAAATTCTATGTTACCAAAAGCCTATATATTGAAGAAGATTAAATTCGTTTGGACACACTCTCTCTCACAAGTTCGATATCCAAAAAAGAGCTGGGAAAAGTGTGAAGGTGAAGAAGGAGTCATAAACGAGTACAAATTAGGAAAATAGCAAAGGGAGGACAAAATCAAGGTTTTGGGATGTCTCTCTCTCTCTCTCTCCCGTGCGGGCTACGTTAGGAGATTGAAGTCTCTTTTTCAAAGTCGAAGCTATTGTTGCTACCACTTGTTGACTAAAGTTTCCAAGTCAAATTTATTGGGTTGAAGTGTTGTTTCTTCTAGGTCGGATGTTGGATTGAAGAAGGAAAGGATGACTTGGTGTGGAGGAGGTCCGTGTCTAGGTTGAAGAGTCTTAGGAAGAATTATTGAAGAAACAGATTTTTGACTGGTTTTTCCCCTAGATAGGGTTTTTTGCCTGACACAGTCCCTACATATTTTGTCTTGTGTTTTTTTTATATACACACACACATAATTTGGTAATTGCTTACTGAAATATAATATACAAATACGTAAAAGAATCCTACAGAATTCACAAGTAATTATCAGGAAAGAGAAATCTAACCCTACTAGAATTGATTTCTCAACATGATTTTAGAGCTAAGGTTGAAGAAGATTGAAGATCACTTTGTTGGCTTTAAGGAAATGATTACTCATTTTAGGATAAGAATGGGGTTCGATAGTACAGGAAGATGGATCAAGAATATTATGTACTACTTCTTCTTTAAGGTCAAAAGTCAAGGGTTCATAACTACACTTACAAGATCCCTTAATGATGATAATGCATGGATCATTAACAGTGGAGCATCAAGGCATAGGACAGGGGAAAGTAAAAAACATCAAACTCTATCAAAGGAACCATATTCTCATGCAATGGAACTAGGAGACAACAAAATCTATGTTGTGAGAGGTCGGGTATCAACATCTTTGAAGCTGGAAAAAGGAGAAAAACTACATCTCAACAACATACTATATGTTCGAGGTTTGAAAACTAATTTTCTTTAAATTTTTTTCTTCGAACATAATGGTGATATATTTTCTTTTGTTAATGGAAAGGTCTTGGATTGGGGAAAATATTCAAGTATTGATCAAGCTAAGGTTATTGGAGTTCAAGAAAGAAGCTTCTGTAGAGTCATTACACCACCTCTTGAAGCCCTAGTTCATATGAAAAAAAATCCCATTGAGCTATGGCATAGAATATATGGTCATCTACACTACAAGTCAATTCCCACTCTTAAACATCTAGTTCATGGCCTCTAGTATATCAAAGAAGATCATGTGGGAGTTTCCAAGGGATGCTGTTCAGGAAAACATAAAAGAAAACCATTTCCAAATAGTTAAACATGGTCTAAAGAAATATTAGACCTCATACACTCCGATGTGTGTGGGCCCATGCGTGAAAAATCACTTTGAGGTCATCTTTACTATGTAACATTTATTGATGATCACTCTAGAAAGACATGGCTCTACATTCTCAAGAAAAAGGAGGAAGTATTTGAGAAATTCAAGCAGTTTAGATGTGAAGTGGAAACCCTAACTGAAAGGAAAATAAAGACTGTGAGATCTGACAACGGTGGGGAATACACTTCTAAATAATTGATTACATATTTTAAAGAAGTAGGAATTAAGAGGGAGCTTATTATTCCCAACTATCCTTAGAAAAAAATGGTGTGGATGAAAGAAAGAATAGGAAAATTGAAGAAGGTGTACAAACAATGCTTCTCAATCAAGACTTAGCAAACTTCATATGGGGAGAAACAAAAATGATATTCTTATATATTCAAAATAGAATTCCTCTTAGATTTATTGAAAATATGACACTCAAGGAATCATTCACATAGAAGAAGCTAAGTGTGGGCCATATCTAAATCTTTGAGAGTCCTACCTATATTCACATTCCAATGGACAAATGAAAGAACTTAGATTATACAAGCATCAAAGGGATTTTTGTTGGCTATAGTCCCTCATCAAAGGCATATAGAATCTACATTAAGGAAGGGAGACACATTGAATTTGTTACTGTCAGTCTTTGCAGCCTTCCTCCAGTGATCAAACATGCTCTTACAAAATGATTTTAAGGTGTCAAGGTCAAATTTTGTCATTTCAGTGAGCTTTCAAGCAAAATTTGGTCACTAGGTATTAGGTCTAGGGTTTGTTTTCACTCCTGTCAAAGTTGTCCAAATGTCGGTCCATGTCACCATTCAGTTGAGTGTACCATCATTCAGAGGGTTTTCATCATCATGCCAAGTTCCACTGGGTTATTTTACACATTGTTCATGCTTCAGTTGTGCCTAGGTAAAGTTCGTTGACCTCTCCTAGTGTTTTGAAGGCAATTTCTCTTGGATGGCCAAATCATTGACAAACCTTGTATCCTGATGTTCATACACCTTCCCCTATCCGTAATGTACCTTATTAAACACCTCCCATCACTGAGATTCCCCAAATTCCTCATTTTCGCACAAACCCTAGTTTCTTGCAACAACTTGACAACTTTCAAGGCTAGGCCTGTGTTTTTCCATTTTGGATGCCTTCCCCTCACTCAATATTTGAAATTCCACTTTCCCCTATTTCCTAACATCCCTCCCCACTTCTCAAAATTTCCTCAAGAATTTAGAAGCCCCTTATCCCCTTCATTTCGCTTCATTTCGACAGATCCCTGTTCCACACATCATGGTAGGTTTTACTCGAATGATGTTTCTGAGCAAGGAAAGATGAATTTGGAAAAACAGAGAGATTTTTTGGTCCACAACAGGCCAAGGAAGAAAAAATCCTTCACTTTTTACACAGGTGTCATGGTTTTAAAGAAATGTCGACAATACAATTGCCTAGGGAGAATTGATGCACCTTTGAAGTGACCTTGGGAAAATCAAGTTTTCTCCTAGCTCGATTGGCCAAATTACTTGCTTGAGGTGTAAAATGATAACTAGACACAAATATATTTCCAATGAGCTACAGTAAGCTCAATTTGGAGTTCAGGAACACCTTCAAAAGTTGACTGCAAAAGCACTCTGCCTTGAGGCAGCCTCATTTGGCACATTTTGACTAGTCTTGGGAGATTTGATTTTTTATAGGGAAAATGAACTCCAAATTGAAAAATTCCAGTTGTGTTAGAAACTATACCGAAATATCTTTCCAACGAGCTATCATTCACGCAATTTGGACACCAGGAAGGCCTCCAAAAGGCTCCTACAAAATGGCGTGGTGCACTAGGAAGGCGCGACACATTGGGCTGCCCTCCACAGTGCAAAAAATACACTGGCACGACGCACTGGGAAGGTAAGGTGCATTGGGCTAAAAGGCCTAAAATGCATTGAAATTTTCCTCCAAATTGTAAATTCTTCACTCCACAAGTAGGTAGAGCCTCCATTTGTGTGTTTCATCCAAGTTTGTGCTAGGGTATGGTGGTTGATGGATGGTAATGGTTAAAACAAAAAGATCAAACCCTACCTTTTAAAATATCTCAAAGAAACTTGTTTCTAGGGTTTCAAATCACTGTTTCGCCACCAGGTTCATTCCCTCATCTCATTTGTCCTTTGATTTCATCATTCCCAAGTTCCCCCAATCCCGTAAGGTCACTATTTCTCTCTTCCCTTCCAATCCCTCATTTCACCATTCCCCTTAGTGGCAGAGGTCAAGCACATCACCAAAAAATGTCCACTCCAATTTGACACATCAGCTCCTATTTGTTCAGGGCAATTTGTCTACTGGCAGCGATGACATCTGATCCTTCATATGACTATGAAGAAGAGACCCAAAGTGACTCACCCACGAAGGGACATGCACCCAGGAGACTTCATAGAGGTGGCAGACATATCATTACTTGTCCTGGAACTTGGTGTGCAAAACGAGAATCAAGGTGAAGAGATCATTAAGGAGGCAAAAAGTGGATGAAGGACTTCAAATATTGGCTGAAGCCTCTTTAGCCTAGAATGACACTTGATAGAGAAGGTCTAGCCCAAATTCCAAGAAATTTGGAGCAAATTTTGCATTTTGAGAAATTTTTGCACTAAAAAATAGGGTTTTGCCTTCCTATGTGCCGCGCCACATGGCGCGCGCTTTATCTAGAGGGCACCAAATTTAAAAAGCTTTATATTTTTTGATTTGGCATCAAAAATCATGACTTCTGGTGGATGGCCAAGAATTTTGGGCAAGTTTTTAGTCCCCAAGAGGTCAAAAACACTCAAAAAATGACCTCACTGCCCCTATTTTGACACACAGGAAGTATTCCTGGAAGATTGAAGTTTCGGAGGGGCAAACGGACACCAAATTACCAAATTCTACTTGGGTTAGAAGGTAGAAAGGCAGGGATTTCCAACAAGCTATCTTGGGCTCAATTTGGACTTCCGGAAGTGCCTCAAATTCAGCTCCAAAGTGGCACGACGCATAGAGGATTTAGCACGATGCATAGAGGATTTTTGCCCAATTTTTCACTTTCCAGCTTAGAAATTCGGCCAGTTTGACTAGTTTTGCTTCTTGATGTAACTATTGACCTATATTCATGTAACCTAATGACCATGATGTAATATTGGCATAATTTTACTTGTTCTAGAGGATTCATTCACTAAAAAGTGAAAATTTAATGAATGAACCAATTTCCTACACTATAGAGGCAAGTTGTTTTTATTGCCTAGATTTCAGTGCTTGGTTTAGAATTGGTTGAAACAACTCCTAGAATGATGATCTCGACCCCTACAGGCAAGGGAATGGGTTGGGCTAGTCTATATCATGTAGTTTCTAAGTCATTTTCAGAGTTTGACTCTTGAGAAAGCCTTGAGCTTCATTGTACATTCATATTTTCATTTTGGCTAAGGAATTGAGACCAGGGTTTGCAGCACTCTTTGGGATTCATGTGGAAATTTGTCTTGGTACAGTGCTTCTCTTTGTTATTGTGATTTTTTTTATGTATGCCATTATCTATTTTATGTCTTCTGAACTAAACAAACAAGAGTGTAAGTAGAATACATTGAAAATGCAATGCTTTACTTGAATTTTGCTTTAGTTGTTTGATGTTTTCAGCTGTTTGGGGAGGATTCATGATTTCCCTTGCCCTCTTAAACAACTCACCTCTCTTTTCCCTCCACCTCCTTGAATTTTAAGTGCCAAAACAATTACCTACCTTTCCCCATCGAGATCCCTGCAGGACTGAGCCTCAATCCCCTGTTATGAAACCAGCTCAAGAAAAGATAGAGAAGATAGATCAACGCCTTAGAATTCAGCCTCTTCGAGGGGGAAACCTTCTTTACATTACATAAATGAACAATTCTTGGATCATACAAATGACAAAACCTCCTTTCTATATATAGGAGTCT